>WBNO01026698.1:91339-123843 GCA_013400575.1 Peucedramus taeniatus | reverse complement strand
GGAATACAATAATGAGAGTATTTAAATCCACTAGATTTTAGCAGTGTAGAAGAGCAAGGTCTTATGACACAGATCTTGATCATTTTATTTCTGTTCATGGAAAGAATAATATCAGTATTCATTTGAGATATATTTTGATGTGACAGCTTGTTTTTTCTGTGCTATTTCTCTATAAATATTTCATTCCTTTAGCCCATGCCTCCTCTTGGTACCTCATCGTTGACATTATTAAGGTTTTTTTCAACACGATGAGACATAATTGGTGAGGCAGAAACTTAGAGTGTGTCACATCAATCACTTCATTATTTTTCTTTCAAAACATAGAAGAATCTTTTGTTCCAGGTGCACAGAAGATTCTGACCAGCTTTGGCTGAAAGCTGTAGGTTTAAGGTGGATCAGGATTGTGCTTGAAACATTGTTTAAGAAACGAGTTCATGCATGAAGTGACAGACATTTTTTTACACCAGAAATTGAATTTTAATTATCAATGTGTTCTAATATACTGCAGTGTAAGAACAAGGCATGATGCTTTTGATATACTAATTAATTTTTTAAATTTTTATTTGTTAAGAATTAATTAAAAACCTCAGAATTGTAAAAGTTAGAATGCCTACAACAAAGCTTTAAACAAAATCCAGTTTAATGCACTGAAATTACCTGATGTTCCACACTTTTTAACTTCCCCAAAGATGTCAAAGCAGATAACTTCAGCTAAGGTTGATATTATGTGTTCAAGATTATGGAAAAAATCAATTTTCTTAGTTTCTCTCTACTTCATCCATCTTTAGAGATTTTATGAGCATGAGGTTTTCATTTTTATTAAGATATTCTAAAGCATAACAGAAATACTTTTAGTTTAAAAAGAGATCAGAAGATCACTATCAGAAAATGTTTGCCGGCGTTTCACAAAGCTCACTATTACAAAGATACATTCCATTGTGTGATCTGCTCTCATTTATACTTTTAAAGCTGGAGAAAAACTGAATCTTTCTTTTGCACTCAGTGTCAGGGAGGAGGGATGCCCTTACTCTTACTGTGGCTGGATCCTGTTGAGCAAATGAGCTGGAGAGAGCTGCAGGGCTGCAGTCAGAGGCTGCTCTGACTCTGTGCAGATGTTCAGTTAAACACACATCAGCACCAGCTTTTTTGTTTCCTGTTTTTTCCATTCAGGTTCTATGCAATTCCTGCTTTCATTGAAGACTCTCTTTATTGATATGCAATTTTCAGAGATGCTCAGAAAGTTTATTGGAGAGTTTTTTGAGGTCATTCTTATCTGACTCACCTAACTTTTTCAGAGTTTGGGTTTGGACTTCTTTTAGATCAACGAAGTCACTTCTGTCCAAGTGTGTTTTTCATGACGAGGTGACTTACAACTAGAAGTACTCTTTTTCTCCATATTATCTTTTAAAAAGTAATGATGATAGTCCTGATATTTATATGATCACTACCTGTGGAGTTTTTTTTAAACTAAAAAAAATCAATTCCAAATCATCATGTTTTAAAAATTAAAGTATTTTCATACCCTGCATAGGGAAAAATACCTTAATTTCAAAGTTATGCTTTATAATAAAGTACAACAAATTATATTAAGTAGTAGCAACTTAGTCTGTAATTTACTAGAGACTCAGTTCTGAAATAAGTAAATTTTAATGTGAAGCATTGGAAATTTATGTCAGTAGAAAAATATTTAAATTCTTCAAAACAAAATACTGGATTCTGATAATTTATCCTTATTAACTTGCTGATGGTCACAGCAGAAGATCAATATTTATTTGTACTGAAAACTTTATACTGGAAGTGTATATAAATTCTTGATTGCTGATATTAAAATCAATTCCCACCCTCATTCCTACAGTATATGTCAGTGCCAAATCCCTCTTCACTCAGTTTTGTGAAATTGGCATTATTCACTCACACCAAAGATATTGCAGAGAATATCAGAATATATAAACCAGCTAACAGTACTGTCACCCAAATGGCTTGTTAGTAAAAAATTTCTTTGTATGCATACCATTGCTCAGATGGAAACATCAAATGCACATTAGGGTGTCTGTGTGGAAAAATATAAATCAATTAAAGAAATATGGACACTAGAAGTATAAAACAATGCCAGCAACTTAATCTCTTTGTACAGTTAGTGAAAGACCTCTTTAGTTCTCCTCCCAGTGAATAGCTAGTTACTCACAAAATTGCTGTCTCAAGCAGAAACTCTTAAGGAACTATATTGTAGCTGGATAATTAAGTGTCTTTATCTCTTTGTAAATGGGCCATAAGGCATTCTATTGCAGCTCACTAATGAGGGCTATTTTATGGTATTCTTAAGTGATTTCTTTCAAATGCACAGTGACTTGAAGTATTATCGTTCTTGCCAGTCACTAACGCTGGATTTATTGGGAAACAAACTTGATAACTGTAGATAATTTATTAGGTATTAAATAATTATGCCCTGGAGAGGGTGAAAGCTCTCTACGCTAATGTCATTTTCCAAGACCGAGTTAATTCCTGCAGCCCTACAGGAGGGAAATTCTGCTTTAAATGATTTATTTAATAAGTAGTTGGATAGCTTGAGTGCTCTCATTATGCAATTGTTTGCCTTTCTTACTGCAGACTCTTAGAGGCTGTGTGGGAGGGCAAAGTAATGTTCTATTAGCTGTTAAAACATTTCTGTAAATGTTAACCTGAGACATCTAATTGACTACACCTTTTCTTTTTTGTCCCCATGTTAAAAGTATTGATCTCAAATTCTATGTAATGAACCTTAGTGCTCCTAACAAATCTGGTACTGGACTAATGCCTAGGCTGTGAGAACCATTGTAGCCCTGCTAATTGCATTTCAGCATGGCCTGGTAGTTACTCTGGATTGTACTTAAGCGAGGTTCACACACCTCTTTGGGCCTCCCACATGCAGTGAGGATGATGCATGGGGCCATTAAGGTCTAGAGTTTGAGAGCAAAGGGACTATTTTTGCTTTTGTCATTTTTCCTTGGAAACAAAATTCTTCCACTTCTCCATCAAGTCCAGGGATTGTAGGGTCATGGGGTGAATCAAGATCACTGAGTTGCTGCAGCAGAAATAACAACTAATATAACCAACAAAGAAACAAAGCAACAAAACAACCAAGCAACCAAACAAAATCCCTAATCTTGCCTCCCCCCTTTTGCCCCTACAACAAATCCAAACATTTTCTGGAAGATCTCCTATCAGCTAATTCATTCTGTGGCTATGGAACCAGTCCACAGCCAACAGATACAGCCAGACCAGCACTGCTCCTGTAAGTGACATTCTGTGATTGCATCACGTTTGGGGTTAGGACTAAGTGCTCCCTTAGACATCCAAAATGTGCATTGTATTATATACACACTTATACTGTCATGGAGTCTGAACATTTTAATGAAGGCCAGCATCTTCTATTGCCATCATTCAGCAAATTAATGTGCCTAAGAGAGAAATTCCGGAGTTTTATTTTCTTTCACCTTCTAAAACACTCATATGAATTGAAGGTAAGCTTCCCAGGGAGATCTTGAATGAAAGACGCAGGACATGTTACTTACCAGTTAATGGCCCAAATGAAAATATTATTTTTTGAAATTTTTACAAAGGATTAGACAGGAAATCAGAAAAAAATGTACCACATAGTCTATGGTGTGTTCCAGTACTGCATAAAGTATTGGAACCCACATGGCACCAAAAAAAATCAACTCTAGAAAGACAGATGACTGAGTATGTGAAATACCATTAATTAAACCTATGACAGACACTTCAGGCACCGCAAAAGAGAGTAGAAGGAGATTGCATAGACGAGAATAGAAAAAGTAGAATAATAGGTGGCTTGAAGAGGATGGGTGCAGACTTACTGACACTTTCAGCTAAGAATGCAGTGTCACCAGCTGGAACACTTGTTAAAAGGTAACAAAGGGAAATTGTCCTTCCCATGGTATGTGTATGGAGTTGCTTGGTATGGGATGCTGAGTGATGAAAATTAACGTGGCATCAAAAATGTTAACTGGAGAAATTAATAGAAGAGAATTCTTTCAAGACCTATTAAAGATGCAGGTATTACATCTGGTGGAGGAAGAACTTATACTGACAATTTCTGGATATACTTTCCTGTGCTTGTGCTGCTCTCCAGTCATCTGCTTTGAACATCTGTTTGTAGTGAAGACTCTTTTTTGAGGCCAGGTGTTTGCCAAGCTCTTGCAAAATCTTAGGGCCCTCCTAAGGATAAAATTTCTAAAGGAAAAGAAAATAAAAATAAAATCAGTAATTATGAGAGTATAAGAAGGAAAAACCAAAAATGGTGGTTGAAAGTAGTGAGGAAGCCTCATGACTTCTAGGGCCCTGATGCTGGAGATGGGGCACTGAGAGGCTGGAACAGCAAAGTAACCTGGGATATCTAGTCTTATAACTTCATTTGGGAATAATGGGGGTTTTGGCAATGCAGTTTTATACACTAGAATCTGCAAATTTATAATCTATAGACTTGATTATGGAGCTATAATTCCCAGAACAGAAATACTTTATTCCAGTATGGCAAAATGAACATTTCAAGTGTCCAATGGCCTGCTCTTTTTGTCAGATTCAGAGCAATGTCACAAAGAAATATTAGCTTTAAAAGCATTTTGGTCAATGCATATTTTGTTGAAAGGAAAATGCCTGTCCAATCTCCAGTCCTAAACTTCCTTTCATCTCCCTAGTAAGCAAACATGAGTACACAAGCATGCACAATGACATATCTGAGAAGACTGCTGGACTTCAAGACATACAGAAGCAGCTTTCATACTAATATCCCCCCATTTTGTTTTGTTTTTTAAAATTTTCAGACTTAATGGAGATAAAAATAAAACATAGAATTAATGAAGTAGGAAATAATGTTGATATTGGAGAAAGTTTTGAATCAGGTGGTGATAATTTGTCTTTATAACAAATAGAATTGTGTAGTAATAAATGAATTTGCATTTAAAACTTTTAGTTGACTAGCTAGATGCATAAAAATCTGATGATATTTTACCAAGAATAAGTAACTGCAATTTTTTTTATTACATACATCTCAATGGATTTTAATTTTCTAATTTTTTTTTTGCATTGGTTGTATCGAGTGACAGTGGTAGCTTTAATAATCCCAAAACATGTTTTGTGGAAGAAAAACAGATCATGTGTAATACATACTTGAATGAAAATGTGCTTTCAAGCCCATTCTAAGTGTGCTCTTGCATAGCTATGATTTCAGTTCGTAGGCATCACTGTAGTTATCTGGAGAGCATACCTGAATTGAAATCAGCCTTCAGGTTTGTGCTTTTTCTTTTGGCTTCTGTAACATTTGCAATGCAGTGGTGTTGTCACAGGGTTGTCTTATTGCAAGCCACATCAGGTATCACAGTCAGCTATTAGGATGTAGTTTAATATTTGTTCTCAAGTGGAGGTTGGTATATGCAAGATGAGGACGCTGAAGCAGCAGACTATACCTCTGGCTGTAAGTCAGCAAAAAGTGTAAGCCTTTGCATATTTTTCCTCCCCAAACAAAAAAAAAAAAAACAAAAAAAAACCCAAAAAACAACCAAAAACCAAACCAAACCAAACCAAACCAAACCAAACCAAACCAAAAAAAAAAAAAAAAAAAAAAAACCAAACAAACAAACAAAAAAAAAAAAACCTTCACCTTTTTCTGTCAGATTTGTTTGTGGTTGCTGCTGCTAGGTTGGGGAACATATATCCATGTGTGGGCAGTGTTCCAGGCCTCCTCACTGGGTTACAGTTTGAGTAACATCCTTTGGATAACATTAACAAACTGTTCTGGGTTTGATTTTTCACAAGCCAGGCATTATTTGCCATTGTAACTGGAACTTTGTTGGTCCACAGCAGCTGCACCCAAATGGCTGGGAAAGAGGTCAGAGACACAGGGTCTCCTACAGAAGTGCAGGATTCCCCACAATATGTCTGGAACAATGACAAGATCAAGGCAAAATTTATTTGCAGTCAGGATCTAGACAGAAACCATCATTTGGCAGTCCTTGTATGACCCTGTCCTGGATTGTAGCAGCTTTAGGTAAAAACCACCAATTTACAACCTTCTCCTTTTTGATTTTTAGGAGTTGCTCCACAGGGGTCATAATTTTTACCTCAGATGCTTTTGATAGTGCAGCTAAAATTTAGGTCAATTATACATGCAAATAAGATATGGAGAAAGACTTTTCCTTTCTGAATTCAAAAACATGAATAATTTTTTAAATTGCTTTTTTGGAACTTTTAATCTATAAGAAAATGAGATTTATGTAAATAGAACATTGAAACAATGAAAATGTAATAATTCACTCAGACACTAAAGAAATCTCTGCATATCTGTCCAAATAAGTCACTATCATGCAGAAAAACAAACAACTGTTTTTCATTTGTTGTCAGTATCACTAAAGGACATAAGAGTCAAGTGATTAACTCAGTCTCAACTGATTTCACAAACAGAGCAGTTCAGATCTCAAATAATTTAGGAAGAATGATTGTGATTTATTGATTCAGTCAACATAATGAACTACATTTTAGCATTCTTTATTGCTTATAGAAAAGCTGTGCTATTCACCAGATACCTGATGGAGACCTGAACAGCAATGAGACAACTTAATTTTCTCAAAAACAACCAGAAAACTCAGTTTAAAAATAATCAAGTAGATGATTGTATTTTTTTTTTCCTAGTTGAGATGAAATTAGATAATTTTCATACAGCTACGAAAAACATATATTGTATGCTTTCAATTTTATATTCCTAGAGGAGAATACTAGATTACTAAATATTTCAGAAGCTACTTATTCTTAGCTGTCATTTGGTATTTCTTTGAATCAGGGCAGAAAAGCAAACATCTTCCATTTGTGATAGCTGTTAGGAAATAAACTAATCAACTATTGATTTAATTTTACAACTGATAGCAGAAAACTAGTCTCACTCTACACAGGGCACACATAACTATCATTCAGTTAAATTCCCCTGACTATTGATTTGGGGAAAAGCCCCATATATCTGAGCTCTCTCACTTGCAAGCACAGGTAAGCCATTCTAATAAAACTGGAAGGGCTCCAGCCTCAGGGGCTGACCCAGGCTTTCAGCTGAGGGTCAGTGTCCTGGGAGCTGGTGCAGCAGAACACTGCTCAGCCCATGGCTTAACAGAGACCTCATTGATTTGGGTTCCTGTTCGTCCACAGGGTCTGGGCAGTTTTGGACGGCACTTCCTGTGCTGTCTGAACTCCAGTCATCATCCAGGGCACTGGGGAAAAGGAACAGCTGAAGGACTGATAACTGAAAGAAATTATTCCCATCAAGTAGGGGAAAATAGATAACATAGCCCAAGGAGAAAGTTATTGGGCTAAAAATTACCCAGAAGGCTTTTGGAAGTGCAGTGAAAAAAATATTGTTGGTTCTCCTTCTGTTCGGAAAAACAAGACTTTCTACACAGGCATCATTGCTTTAAAGGAGCATGACCAGTTCATTCATCCAGAGAAGGCAAACAGAAAACCCTCCCAGGTTCCAAATCTTGGCTAAGCATTCTGGTTTAAAAAAATATAATATTATTTTGCTTGACATAGACTTATCTTTTTCTTCAGGTACATAAAACTCTGTCAAAAGCATTGTATATGAAAACAGCTAAACTAACATGAAAAGTTTGTGTAAAGTCAATATCTTGAAGCTGACTAAGGAATCTAAGGGTTACATATTTTTTTTTAGAACTAATTTATTTGAACTTTCTTACTTTAAAAAAAAATTACTTACACATCTACCATATGTGAGCCAATACATCATTCAGGGACTTGACTTAATGTATAAAGGATTCAAGGTCTATGTAATGTTGTAGAAAAAAAGAGTCTAGAGTTATAGCACGTAGAAGTAGTTTGGAAACTGTATGGAATATTAAGTTAGAAAAACAACAGCAAACCATAGAGAAAACATATTTTATGCTAAAAGCACATTACCAGTAACATTCCTGAGTATTAATTTTCTGTCAAGTTTGGGCTGTTCTTGCAAATTAGTGTGATGTATTAAGAAAACCCAAACTTTGGCTGGTCATGCTTAATATACTGTGCTGCAATCTGTAATAGTATAGATCCTTGTGAAGGAGCTGGGCTTTTCTTCCAGTGGGAGCACCAGCTCCTGAGACAGGGATGAGAGGCACCCAAGGAAAGCCATCTTCTCCTGGCTGCAGTGGAATAAAACCCCTGGTGCAGAAAACCCCAAACGGGTATTGGATTTCTTAGTTTTTAGGAAATGACACCTTTGCTCCCTGTGTGATCTCAGCTGCTTCAGCTGTCTGAATCTAAAGGAAAGATGACCATATCTATGACATTTATCTGTCTTTTTCAACTTCATCTCTCACACAAGCATGCCTTTTATAGTGTTTATTTTAGTTTTTAAGCATCAGAAGATAATTTCTTTCTAAGGATGATTCCTAGAGATCCATCTCTTTAGAAAGTTACCAAAGCTGTTTGTTCTGATATTAAAATCTTACCTTGTTAAAAATTTTAATGATGTAAACTTTAGAACATACTCATTATTTCTTTTGTCTAAGTTTCAGTTAGAAAAGACCCAAATTAAAATTTCCTTTATTGAATTTTAATAGTTATTTCCAAGTGGTTTTCAATGTGTGTATAACACTCATGTAAGAGGTAAGATAATCTCGCTGCATACAGCTAATAAAATATAATTGTTTTAAGACTGAAGGAAATGAGCAGTGCCTCTGCACCACTAAATATAATGTTGAGACAGGAGAGACTGATGTCTTCAGTTGAAACAACAGCATTAGAGAAATTCAGGCCAGAAAGAATGGATCTATTCTAAAGCCGTCTGAAATCAATGAGAGGCTTTGCTTTAACTCCTCTAGGCTTTGGCTCCAGCCCCAAGTAATTATTCAGGTTGGACTTTGGCCACAGACACTAACACCATCTGCTTACAGAAAGTACCATGAAGTCTTTAATTAACACAAATAACGAGGGCCTCAGTTCTATGTCTTGTCTAAAAAATGTCACTTTTGAGAGAGTGCACAATTGATGTGCACCTTTCTAAGGACCTCACTCCCTGCCATCTCACAGGGAAGCGTGTAATCTACAGCACTGCCAGCACTACCTTTTCTAAGTATGGCTAAGTTTCAAAAGACATTGATTTCCTAATCGAATTTCAGATGTAAATATATAAATTAGGTTTTATTTTTGCTGATGGTGTTGAATAAAAATAATGAGCATGAAACAAATACATAGAAAGGAAGTAAGGGATTTTTGTTTCTTAAAATAAAATTTTAAAATAATAATATAAAACACATAAAAGGGATAGAATAATATCATTTTTTTGTGCAAAATGTCTACCTAGAGAGCAGTATAGTCTTATATTCAGGATTGGATTTCTCACTATTTTTCTATTTTCACCTTTTCACGGAATGACTGAGGTAAAATATTAAACCTCTTTTTACTTCAATTTCCCCATCTGTGAAATCATGTTAATACCAAAGTGCTTTGGCAGGAATTTGGCATCCTAAAATACTGCTTTGAGGTGTTCAAAGGGAAGATAGTATTTCCAACTGCACGCCCTTGGCATTATTCTCACCATCTCTGGCCTGTGTAGTCCCACAGGCTGTGCAAGGCCATTGCCTTGTTGCACATCAGCATCAGCTTTGCAGCAGAGGCCTCTTCACTGAGAGTGAATAAGACCTAGTCCCTTTTGTATCTATAACTCACACTTTCAGGCCAAAAATGAAAAAGAAGTATCTTTCACCAGAGGATGAGTGTGTCTGGAAGATTTAAATATTGTATCCTTATTGTAGGGATTAATGAAGTGCTGGCCTGAACCCTGCACATCACTTAAGGACATGTTTAACTTTAGGAATCTGAGTAGACAGATGGATTTCCATGGGAATACTGATGTGCTTAAAATATGTGTTGGAATAAAATAATATCCTTCACTATTGTGTGGGGTCATGCTACTTTTGTTTGTGAAAGTGAAGAACACTCTCAGATCTTACTACTTCTACAGGGAATTTCCTGGTTATTCAAGACTGGGATTCTCAATATTTTGCACTCCTGATTTCTCAGCCCAGACTCATATATATATGGTCTGTCTGTAATATACAGGATCAAGATATCCACTGGTGTTATAACATTAACTGTTTCCCTGTGTTGAGCCAAAATGAATTCTATAAATCTTGCCTCTAGACACCTGACCTCAGTACCACTGTTTTTTCTTTTATTGTATTTAGTAACCTTTATGAATTTAGATATGAAGATAATTTAATTATTCTCTACAAAAAAAAAAAAAATATAAGCAAGCAGCTGCCTTACCCCAAGCACCTATGCTGCTCAAAAGTTATTACTTCATGAACAGCTCAAACTCTCTCCTTCCAGCATTGCTGTCTTAGGTGAGCATCTGTGTCAGAGCGCAACACTGAAAATGTTTTCCACCTTCATGTGCCATCTCTGGGGCATTCTTTGGCAACCTCCCAGATACAGCTTTAGTTGGAGGCAACACCTGCACGGGCACAGAGCTTTGCACTCAGAAGGAACATGCCTTGTTACCTCTCAGCAGACAGGATGCTCTGCTTAGCTATTTCTATCATGACTTCTTCTGGTGCCTACTCTGCCATCTGTCCAAAATTTTCATATTAGTTCTTTACTAGAATTTGTCAAATGCATGAACTTTGTAAGAAACACAGTACAATTATTACTGTGAATTTTTAAAAGGGATGCAGTGTGCAAAAGTGGACTTCCTACATACAGAAATGCTTAAGAGTGTTGTTGTAACTTATATTATGATGTCTTTTGTTTTGCAGTTTTACTAAAGAATGCAAAAAAGGAAGAAGAAAAGCCATTCAGAGACTGTGCAGATGTATACCAATCTGGTGTTAACAAAAGTGGGGTCTACACTATTTATATTAACAATGTGTCAGATCCTAAAAAGGTAAAGGCTGGGTTTATTTTCTTGTTTGTTACTATGATATTGCTCTGAACTGAATGTTTTGAGCCTTTATTGAAATTATCATTCCACAAAATATTGTGCTGGTATAAAAAGCTTGTCTTCTATTTAGTCTTTAAAAAGTACAATAGACTGAGAAAATGATTAACTGTATTATTCCAGACATTCTTCTTTCCCGCTGACAGAAAATCCTTCCTAAGTTCCAACGTACACGCAGTAGTTGACTCACTTCCTCCCACTTGGCAAGCTCAATTGAATCAGACTATGGCTGCAAATAAATCTGCAATAAAATTTAGAAGTGAATTTGTAAAGTGTGATAATGAGGAAGCTGATCTTGGGGATTATCTGGTAGCAGGAGGAAAGAAATAGCAGAATGAGTAGTTTTTAAAGATAAGGATTTTTAAAAATTCTGCTTCTCTTTTAGGGGATAGGGAAAAGTGCTTTTGGCTGTAAAGAACACAACATGCTGAGTGCTAGCACTGCTTGAAATTATGAAGCGTGCATAATCCCATCCTTCTCAAAAAAGAAACTCGGGAGGGGTTTTTTTTAATGCAAATGAAACATTATTCTGTTTAAGAGACTATTTTTTTGCAAGGATTTTGTTGCTAAGGTACCTGAGTCAGCTAGGGTTAGGAACATGAGAGGATGACCCAAACCCAACTTGTCTGTGGAGGCAATGTTGGCTGTCCCTCTGACAGGGCTGATTGCCTGGGAAATACAGTGGTGGCCATAAAGGGAGGGTGGGCCAGACAGGAGAGAGGCAACCACTTCTGTCTGGTGAATTTATTCTTACTGCAGTAAAATGGTGACCCTGCAAACATAAAAAGACTGTAAAAATATTAACAATATTATTGTTTATAGTAATATTACGCTAACCTTGTTCCTAAGCAGAGTTTAGTATTACAAAAGGCCTTTGGAAGCCTGTAAACATCAAGATATTATAGTTTAGTTTAGCAAGGAATTAGAGTTCATTAAGCCATTAGTGGAATTGGGGTGGGAGAGCTTTATGGGCCAAAAATCAACATAATTCTGGTGAATGTGAATGGGAAAATGTTTGACATGACATAAAAGGCAGATATCCCTGAAAACATTACTGAGCAGAAAAATAATAAAAGAAATTCTGTAGACACTGCTCCACTCAAAAAGAGATGTAATATCTATATCCAAGTCGCATTTACCAATTGGCAGTAGTTTTCTTAGCCTTACTGAAGTTCATAAGCCATAACCAGAAGCTGGACTGCAATTAAAATCAATGGTTACCTGGAAACACTGTGATACTGATGGTTCTGGTATATTTATCTCAAACCCACTTCATTGGCAGTATAAGGACAGTGACACAGTGGAAGCCATCCACTGTGTTTTCACTATATCCCTCATTACAGACACTGCTATCAATCAACACAGGTGTCACAACTCAGTTGGTGCCATTGCATTAAGATTTCCTGAAGGGTACCTGTTTCAGCAAGAAAAGGCAGCAGTGTTTGTTTCTGTGTGTTGAGGGCATTTCTGATACACCTGGTTTTGTCTTGCCCTAGCAATAACACAGCAAGAGCTGATCCCAGGCATGTTCATGTTAGTCAAGTGAGGAGTGTGATTGCTTTAACAGGTGCTTCTTAGACATCAAGGTCATTTAAACAAGCTGTAAGGTAGTGCTGTGCATATAGCTGAACTAACTCCAGCTGAGATAGCTTCAAAATCACATCAGTGCAGCACTGTGCCAGCACTAATTAGCCCAGAGGTAGCACCATGCAGACACAGTCAGATTGCTCTAATATCCTGTTAGGTACTCCATGGAGACAGACCTGCTTGTTCAAAGTCAGCTTAGTTATCTGGATTACCACAATGCAATGCACAGTTTTGGCATGTCTTAGGAGCCCTAATATATTATTATCTTCTGTACTACTCACAGTCACAGGCAACTATCTCATTCATAACAATTTTATACATCAGGTTACAAAATATACCTTCATTTCATTTTATATTTTCTAAGGGATACTTACTAGAATCCTGATATTCAATGGAAAATACCTTTGTCATATATACAAATGTTACTCTCAGTTTTAGTGTTTTGTTGGTTTCACATCCATATATTCACAAAACAATTATCCTTCATGCCATTTATACAGATCATTTTTATATGCTCAGACATGCTTTAGACTGCAGTTTTTGTTTCTTGTTCCTAGCTTCAACAATTCATTAATATAGCTCATTAGTCTTCAAGCCCTTGATCAAAAATTAGTGTTTCATATCTGCTTAAAGGATCTTAATAATATTCCATATTTTATATAGAAAGAATTAAACTATTAAGCTAATTAATTGGCTTACTCTCTGCAGTGTGCAGTGCCTGATAACATGGACAAATGATTGCTCCGAGGGAAAGAAAAGGCAAGAAGAATCCTCTCAGTCCCCAGCAAAGTCAGGGTGAGCTACAGAGGAAGCAAAGCTTCTGATGAGCAAGGGAGCAGTGAAAGTAATGTTGTCCCCATTTTGGAGCTGAAAGAGCCAAGTCACCTTTGGGAGCCAAAGTAGGCCAGGCGTGACTGGTCTGACTGCAAACAGGACCTCTGCACGTGCCCTTGGATCAAAGTATTGACTCACCCACTGTCTCCCCTAATGCCCCCACAAGCGTGGCTGTTACCAACCTCTGGGTGCACCACACTGAAAATGCAATTTTATCACCCCTGCTGGGCTCCATGTGTCCATGTCCTCATGGTTCTGCAAAAGCAATTGCTATGGCTGTGGTCTTCACTCCTCCCCTTTTACTTTCTTCTTGTGGACTTCCCACTAAATTGGTGCTAATGCTCTCTCCGAGCGTATCTGGCGGAATTTTAACCCATTAGATGTAGGATATCCCTCTGTACTGTACAAACTGTCCTCCAACATGGTGGTCATCAGACCATTTCTGCATAGCACAGACACATTCCCTGAATCTCAGACATCTGGTCTCGAGCTTGTTGCTCCATGCCAACAATGTAGATTTGTGGAGTCTTGTGCGCATGCACTTAAAATGCAATTTGTAGAAATTTCACATCTTCTACTTGCTTTAAAATTGAGCCTATCTCTGAATGCTAATTATAAAGTTTTTAGTAATTTAGTCCATAAAGCTAAAATAAGTAGACATAATCCCGTATTTGCCTTTTAGGAGCTTGAGAATTTTTACCCGTATATTTAAGGAAGAGCAAGAGTGCAATATTTTGGATGGTCTTTTATTCTAAGTCAGGTTCTTTTATTAATTATAAAATCAGAAACTATACTGCATAGCAATTCAGTCACTTTTTTTCATCCTCTTCTTTTCTAATAGAGGATTAAGTATCAGAACACATAAAGTGGCGTTAAATGGCTGAGTGCCTTGATCTTTTCTGGGACAGACAAGGTTAAAGCTATGCACAGTAACATCTACAATCACCATGGAACTCCTGTTAATATGGGCAGGAGTTTGTATCTACCACTGTGGAAAATGCCAGACCACAGAATGATGTCAGGTGAATAATGTGCTGCTGGCAAATCTTTTTTTCACTGTGCAGTTCTCTCTTTCAATTTGATATATTATTCTGAAAAGTTCAGTCTTTTTATAGGTATTTCATTATATTGTAGTATGAAAATCCCAAAATTTGCATGCGTCTTTAAAATGAGTAGTCTTAATACAGTTGAGGATTTAATGCTTTAGAAATTGGCAGTGGATTCATGGGAGCTTGAAATGACTTATAAGGCAAGTAAATCCATCTTTTAGAAATTCTCACCGTAAATCAGACTAAAGACATTAAATCCTGTAGATAAATGTTTTGACTCACAGTGGCTTCCCTAAAGAAGGAATAGGGCCAAAATATTTGTCTAGAAAATTGTGGGTTTTCTTGTGGTTACCCTGAATCAAGTTCATGTTTGTCCTGGTATTCTATTTCCTTCCTGCACTTTCACAGGGACTTCACTTGGCATGCCTGGTGCAAATTAAAACAAAAACACTTGCATATTGTTACTATGACAGTTCTTATGAGTAGGAGAAATTTAGAATGGCTTTTCCTGAGGGTAGAATATGGTCCTCTAGTCAACTGCAGGACAAATTTTTATTTAATTGTGTTGGATAGTAACCTCCAATTTGTCAAAGCAATATAAAGCTTTAAATTGCCAACCAGTACTTAATGAATTGACTCTTGCTGATGTGAGTGCCAAAAGCTAAACCTCTTCGACACTCTTACATACTGACTTTTTATTTAAAGTGAAGAATAGAGCTTTTAAAAGTGCAGACAAATGACATTTAGGAAAGGTGCAGTGTCGATATGGCATGGATGAGTACAGGGGAATTAAATCAGGAAAATTTGCTTCAATGAGTGGCCCTAAGAAACTTAGATCTTAAAATCAAGTGTCCTACAAAAACAGGAACAAAAATTATCACAGCTTGTCACATACCAAGAAAAGCAAATGCACAAGCAGTATTTTTATTTTTTTATAGTTTATCTTCTGTATTTTTGGAAGGATAATGAAAAAGAATGAAGTAAATAAAAGTTAATAAAAATTTTTATTATTATATGGATTATTTAAGATTGGTAACAGATTTCAGTTTACACAATACTCTAACATCAATGGTCAACAAAATTGTCAAATTGTTTCATTATCATTTATACACAGAATCTTTAGTATCTAGGTTATAATTTTCTTAATGCAATGGGGACAGAGTATGATCTAACATATTGAATATAGATCTTAACTTTTGAACTTGTCTCACAGACCTCATCTCTTGAGCCTGTTTCTACCTACATTCTCTGTCACATAAGGCAGCTTGCTCTGAGGTCAACTGTCCCATTTTGGGACACTTCCTGGAACACTGTAGGTAATATTACATTTCAAAGGAAAACAAAATAACCTCATCTGTGCAACATTTCAGACTCCTAGGATGAGTGTTTTCTGCAAGAATTCTCGAGATTCTCTCTGAGACCAAATGACATTCTGCTAAAAGCTGTATGAAACACTATTATCACTGGAAGAATTACTCTTGTTTATTAAGAGGAAGGGAGTGGTTTCAGGGGCACCGCAGAGAAAACAGAAAAAAGAGCATAGAGGGAATGTGAAGGGAAAAGCTGAAGAAGCAGAGGAGGATAATGGGGAGATATTCTTGGTGATGTACTGAAAGGAACCATTGCAGGGAGAATTACTCTAAATATAATGAGAGAACTGTTTGTTACCAAATGACTGAGGATGTCATTGAAGGAATAGGACATGAGTGCATAGGAAAACACACTTCCTTAATACTGTTATTCACAAATACTTTTCCCCCTTTAAGATGCCAGAATTTCAATGCAAAGTTGTTTTATTTTTTGCTTGGGTTTTTAAATTTTTCTTTTTTATTGACCACTGTAGGTCTTTTGCAATATGGAAATTGCTGGAGGAGGATGGACAGTTATTCAACACCGAGAAGATGGAAGTCTGGATTTTCAGAAAAGTTGGAAAGAATACAAAATGGTAAGGTGAAAAATGTGCAGTAGCTGTATGATTCATACCTGTCAGATTTCAAATACTACTTCCTATTGACCTAAATAGATAATTCTTCCTATAGTGATGTGGTATGGTCCTGCAGTCTTTTATGAAATACCTTTTGTCTTGTCTTTTGAAAATACTTTTTACTCAGTTAGTTGAGTATTATTTTGCCTGATTTAGAGTTTCTCTCAGATCAATTACTGAGATTAAAATGAGGCCAGAATGCTGCTGTCTCTCTGAAGTTTTGACTTGATGTGATATTAAGAGGTAAAAGGCATGTGATGATGTTTCTAAAGCATGAATGTTTTCAGCTGAAGGAACTCATTCAGAATTTGGAGAACCTCAGATAGGAATAAAAATTTTTACTGGGGTTTATCCCAAGTCATACAGCACCTCTGCCAATCAAGTTAATGTACTGGAAATGTTGATACTTCAAATAGGATTACAAGAAAATAAATAACTTACCAAATTAAAGATGACATGACTTCAAGCAGGCTATTTTCCCTTTGCCAACTCAAAAAATATTACTCCAATCTAAATAACTTGTCATTTTTTTTTTCATTCTCTGCCTGATCAAACTTTCTGATGGAGCTCCTTTCTCTGAGTCCCTGAGGACTGGCTTGGATTTCAATGACATTCCTGGTGAAGTTTTCAGCACTGTGTTATCAGTCTGGCAGAGGAAAGGGTTTTTTTTTAGTTTTCAAAAACATTAATGAAAAGAGAATTTTAAATGTTTAAAAAGAAAAGCAAGTTCAGTTCAGTAAAATTTTCTATGGGAAAAAGTTCTGTTGCAGAACTTACAATTTCAGAAATGAACATAATATCAGATTATTGAACCAAAATCTAATTTTGGATTCTGTTGATGCTTTATTTTCAATATTTTTACATTGCTTGAAAATATAAATAATTATTTGGGTCAGACTACTGCTCCTATGGATAATTATAGGATGTAATCTATTTAATAATATTTATTAATCGCTATCACTATTTATTAATCCCTAAAGTGATGTTAAAATGACAAAAATATTTTTAATAGAGTTAAATAATTGGAAATTTCTATTCAAATTCATATTGCTTTAGTTTAGCAGAAAACTTGAAAACTGTTTTTACTTGATTTTAGTTCAGAATCAAATAAAATATAAAGCATCAAATTATTTTGGGGAACTAAAATTTGAAGATTCTACCAGTTTTACTGGTGAGGAAATCAGAATTTGTATTTGTAACTTACATATGGAGTTTTTTTTAAATTTATATATATCATATTAATGATTTTCTCAGCTTTTATCTCCTGAGATTTTCTCAAAAATTTTTCTCAGAAATCCTGAGATTTTCTTAGGCAGTGTAATAAATACAGCCCTTTGCAAAGTTTTCCCATGTGGCCTGTTTTTATATACATCCCTTCACTTAGTCATCTTCCTCCACTTTTCCTCCAAAATAGTGTGAATCTGTAGAGGATTAGATTCTGTTGGTTTTGTCTAGTTCAAGCAGTCTGAATTAATTTTGCTACTCTATAGGAATGATATAGTATTTTAAGGGATCACCTACTTCTACCAAATAAAAAGGATCCCTTTTGGACTTTTATTGACAGTTTATCCTATATGTCATGAAACAAGATGGGATTCATGCTTGCTCTGCTTCTATGAGCAGTTTCACCAAAGTAACAATCTTGGGCTCCCCTCTGTGGTTATCATATAATGCCAAGTGTTGAATGTGGAAGTGTAGGGGCTGCTGGACCCTCTGTGTATTACTGGGATACCTGAAAGCATCTGAGCTTCAAGCCAATAACATCGCTTACTTAATTCTTAGATTCATCTTAATTCTTAATTTTTTGTTGTTCAGAGAGGGTGTGTGGTGTCTGTTGGACCACAACCCCTCTCCTGCCTGGCACATCTACCTGGTGTTTCTTCCAGTGGAAGCTGGGTAGTGTGGTGTGGGAACACGATGGCACTTAGGCTTACTTGGAGCAGTTGAGTGTGTTTTCTCAGCCTATCGTTCAGACAGAGATTTCCAATTTTGTTAAGGTATTCTTCTTGAGTTTGTAACTCATTGGGGTCCTAAAGCTAACAGAAATAATAACATCATATAATAGCAGCAACCATAGGTCTCAGGGGCTTCATTTATTTTCAGTGCATTTAGTTCTTATTGGAAAGAAATCTGGAAAACTGTTGAAGTTTTTAAGCTATAAGCAAGTACTTGCCAGCTTCTGAGCTGGACAGGAATTCAGGCCACCAACCTGCACTGCTGCTAAAGGACTCACAAGTTATTGGCTGCTATGGTATTAGGAGGTCACTGCACATATGCTCTGACTCTAAACAGATCCTTACAGCAGCTTACTTGGGAAGGGTGTGCACGGAGCAGTCTCTGCAGGGGTGACAGCACTGCTGGGTTTCAGGAGTCACCTGGCAGCAGTGAGGCACTCCTTGTCTTCGATGCGGTTCCACACTGGTGCTTTTGGCTTACCTGGAAGCACTTCAGTTCTGTTCTAGACACCAATACAGTAAGCAGGTTAAGTGAGAGGTAGAGTAGCCATAAATCTTTTGAGTAGGAAGTGTACAACTCCATTTGTACATAAATTGACACACAGTCAGTGATAGTGCAATAGTAGTACTATTTTTTCCTCCTGTCATTTTTTCTCAGTTTCCACTTGCATTCAGCCTCCACTCTGGAAAATAAAGTAACACTTTGGTATCTAAAACAACAGCTAATGAGTGCAAAACCTTTTCTGCATATTCACTGTTATTCAAGGTTGGTTATGTATCTTCTTGCTTAGGGGCATATGTTCCCAGTATTCTTCAATTTTCTTATTGGTCTTATGGTGTGCAGTGTAATTTTTACCTTTGTTTCTAAGAACTCATTTCTGACTAAGAAATCTCTTCGGCCATTTGAATTTTGTACATTAAATAGTAATTGGAATAAATTCAGAGAAAACCCCATAAGTCCATTCTTCTGTCCTTTCCTTATCAGTATCTGCTACATTTCTTCTTTTGCATTTTGCAATGGATTTTCTGTTATACTGTTTGTTGCTTATCAGAAAGAATTGAAGTGAATAATAAATAATTTCTTTAAAAGCAGGTGAGATCACCCTGAAGCAAATTTCAAACATTTTTCATATTTTCTTGCCTGAGTAAATGTAAATGTAAAACATTATTAAGATTTTTGATCTCTAAAAGGGATTAATGCTTAAAAAATTATTGCTTGCCATCTGCAAACCCAAGACCCTTTAGAAGGGGGTTTTCCACAAACTCACCGTCCAAGACACAGTTCTTGGCATTTATTAGGCAGTTATTAGCAATAATCAAATCTGAATAAATGGTTAGCTCATGTGCTAACTTGGCTGTTGAGACTTCTTGATCATTTTCCAGTTTTCGGTTCTTGGATGAATGCACCTTTCCCAGTGACTGTCTCCATTTTTGCCAAATTAGGTGATGAAGTATTGGATTCCCTATTCTCTAGCCTTCTAGCATGTCTAGTTTAATAATTCCCATGAAATTCTCTAAATTTATTCCACACTTGATAGCCCAACATTCACTATGAGTTTCCTAGGAGGCCTTTGTCGGGGTCGAGTCCTTTGGGAGTTTCCTCAGACATTTAAATTTTCTTGCTTTCTCTCATTTGAGAAAAACTCCAAATAGGTATTTGAAATTGTGTGCCTTAGCCAGCTGACAGCAATCTTTTTCCTAGCCAGTTTTTTTCATGCGTGTCAGTATTTAATTGTAGTCTATGCCTTAATTGCTACCTTCCACTCTTGGATGAAAAAAAACCCTATCACTTCTTTTAATCATTCATAATGTCATGAGCTAGATTAGGATCACTTGTACATAGTGCACATAAAGATGAATTTCTAAGCTTTATGGCAACCACTTCCTACCTTCCTGACCAGCAGCTGTTTTTTCTTTTGGTTTCTTTGAGGCAAGAATAACGTTCAGTGCTAATTTCCACATTCCTTCAATTTCATGTTCCTGATTAATATCTAAGAGTCCAACAGCAGTTCAGTGCTTAAAACAAGTCTGCTGCCAATTGTTTCAGAAGTCATCAGTAGCATTTGTGTGTGCCTGAAGAGCACATCTACAAAACCACTTCCATGTCTGTTGCAGTTTCTTTTTCTTTTCTCCATAAAGCTGTTGGGTCAAATTGATGTCTATCTCCATAGTGCCTCTATGGTATGACACCAGAGCAGGATAATTTATGTTCTTCTGTGGCTTAAATTCTTCATACACTGAGAGCCAGACCACAGAGGTAGTCACCAGAACTTTCTCAGGAAATGTTTTTGGATGCAATTCTAGTGGGAATTTACATTGTTATCTGGAATAGCCTGACTTTCCTCTGAGTTAGTGAATTTAGGCTATTATAACAAGTCTGGTGATCTGTGTCTTCTTAAAGGACAGTGAATACATCTTTGGACTCTGAGTCTCTGATTTCCTTCTAGACACGATGATTTTTATACATTTTTTACATATTTCCTACTGTTCACCTCTGTGAGTAAGCTCTAGTTTGGACAGAGGGCCTACCTATTTCCTGAAAGACCTTCTTGTTTGTGACAGTAAGGTTGCTGGCCACCTCATGTTTTCATCTTGCTAGTCTTTGCAACAAGCCTGAATTATACATAGGAGCTACCATTCCAATAAAGACTATTTTTCAATGCCTTTGTTCAGTTCATTCTAGAAACTTTCAGATGTTACCTTACATTCAATTTGCATTTGCAAACAGTTCAGCTCCTGTTTTCGAATATTGCCTCCTAATTCCTTTTAAGGTCTCCACCTGTTGTAAGTCTTTAAGCCTGAAAACTTTAATTTCTCTTGTGAAATTTTTAATTGAAGTTTCAAGTTCTGTTATAATTCTTCCTGCCCATCTTTCTTGCCTTTAAACTCTGAAATTTCTTTTTTTTTTTCATATTGCTTCAGTAGTAATGTTAACTTGCACATTTTTCTCATTCAAAATAGGTATTCACCACCATTTATATTGTATTTATCTTGAAAGAAGAGACAAAAACTCAAGCTGATGTAGTTTCCTCTTGGAGCATTAACTGACGATGGATAATTCTCTGCTGTAGTTGTATCCATTTACAGATAGTGTTCAGGTTATATTTTATACCCAAATACTTGAATCAAACAACTACAGACAGAGCTCCAACCCCTTTCAATAATTGGAACATTATGTTCATCACTTTCTTTTTCAAGTGAGACAATGACTACATAAAAATGCATAAAACACCTTTTAGAATTGTTTGTATAAGCTTTTTGATTCTGGTTCCACTATCTTAGTGCAAAATTACTTCAGATGTGGGTAAGATTTTAAACAAGAATTACATAAACCATATGGCTTGGCTGAGGAGAATGTTCTTGACAGACAAAAAAAAAGATCATAATTTGAAAACCCATACTGTGGGAACAATATCTTTCATAATTCTCAGTTTTTTTAAAGCTAGATATTCTGAATGAATTTTAATCCTTTTCCAGGATTATAAATATTTAAAGTATGTTATGCATTGCTACAGTTGCAAAATCTTCACACTTCTTGCATTGATAGATGTACCCGTGTGTTCTTTAAAAGAGGACTCAAATATGTCTTGTAACAAAAGATCATCACTAAATTTTAGAGTAGTTTTGGTCTGACTCAAGTAACATGCCCAGAAAATGCCCAAGCAGTGACAGGTCACTGAAGGGCCATTCTCAAATGACAGCTGGCATAGGGATACTTTGGTGTTAGATCTGAGACAGTTTCACTGTTACCACAGGAAATTTTCAGAGCATTTTTCACAGATTCTTCTTCCCCCTGTGTCTTAGTGAAACGCTTCTGAGGGAAAGAATTAGTGGTTCAAAGAATCTGGGCAAGCATTTTGTAGATAACCTTGGAGTAGGAAAGGAATACAAAAAAATCTCTAGAAGGAATAGAGCCTTCATAAACCTATCTCTACTACATCTACCCATCCAGCTACTAGCTGGAGATGACTTTTTGTCTCAGCAGAGATGGCTTTGTGTTTTTTCCCTGTCAGTAGCGTGAAGCAGTTTATAAAGTGCCTTGTAATACCAGCATGGTCCCTTCTGCAAAATGAAGGATTTGCACACAGAATGGACCTGTGAGAAAAGCAAAAACTAGGGGATGCATGACCTTGGAAAAGACAGAAGTTATGTTTCTGTAATGTAAACAAACCAGACAGGTGGGGAGTAGTCGTGGTCTTGAATGAATATGTTGAATGAATGACTTACAAGAGTGAGTCATGATTACAAGGCACACTCAAGATGTGAATAATTTTGTAACATATAGCGACAAATTCATTACTTATGATAGTATGCTTTAAAATGATAAGTTTCTTACATCTGAAAATAAACAATTTTCTTCAAGGGACTGGAATAGATGACATGGAAGTAATTTGTTTCTTTCACACATTTTCCAAGCAAGTTGGATATAAGGAAATGATTTTTGGTGAGTGGAATGTGTATTAAGATATTATGTGAGTAACGCCCTTCAGAGACCCACCCTTCTGTGATAAAGAATGGCATGTCATGCTGGTGAAATAAAAAGTCTGTTCTGTCTGCAACAGTTACTCAGATAATTGTTACTTTCATCAGCGCTATGAAAAGAGACAGCATTTTCTCTGCTTCTCCTGAAGTCTAAATCCAGTATGTCGGGTAGAAATACACGTGATATTGAAGTGGTGAGAGACCATATTTTGTTTTATGAAAACATGCTCATGAAACTCTTCTGGTCCTGACCAAGGCTTAATCTACAGCATAAGCTTCAACAGAATTATGTAAGGGAGCAAGAATGAAACAATATTTATCTCAGAGAGGGTTGGATCACTATATTGGGCACCAGAGATGTTACTACAAAAGGAAGCATCCTCTTTATTTTGGAGAATATTTTTGGATGTGAAATGAAACACAATTTTGTGCTGGCACACAGTTGTGTTTTGAATGTGTTATACTCAGCAGTCTTTCCTAAGCAAGCATTACTGGATAACATCAGTTTCAAGAACTGTGTTGATACATGGATGTATAATCGCGCCTGCTTTGCCACTAGTACTTCAATTTAACAGCATTGATTTCTACTGATAGGACTCATGTGGTGTTCCAAAGACTCTTACTTAATAAATATTATATAATAATAACAACAAGATTTAGCTTAATTATGCTAGCAGCCTCTTGAAGAGCTCCACGAGAAAGATTAAGGTCATTAAATAACTGTTCTAACCACAAGATGAGAATGCTATATTAGAAGAGCCAGGTGAGATTCTGTGAGGTTGCTTTTAAAATCTGTGACTTGAAAATATGGTAGAATTGTAGCAGAGGTCTTCCCAAATGCAGTTGTGTGCTCTCATGGTGGAACAGCATTTCTCTTCAGGAAGGAGCATCTTCTGTGTGATCTGCTCCATTTGGAACTTAGTGGAGCAGCTCTTCACTTTGGGGCCCATGTCAAATTAGAAGTATGACTTTTTGACTTTGATGTCAGTCAACTTCTATTCTTGTTCAGCTGTTTAGACTACCAGCTGAGCCCAAGCATGAGATTCAAAAACAATCCATATATTTGATGCTTGCTCTATTTAGACAGATTATGTGGCTGAAACACAAATCTCTTCTCAAACTCACAAACTTTTGGTCTTTGCAGTAGCATCTATGCTCCTAGCCATGCTCATTTTTGCTACTTGGGATTAATCAGTATATTTGGAAAAGAGAATTAAGTCCTAAATCTCAAAAGATTTTCCTTTTGCCTGAAATGACCAAAAATATCTTTCCTAGATTTTTTTCTTATGTTTTGCATATTTAGCCCTAAAACTTACCATTTATTTCTTTGCAAATAATGAATCAGAAAGTTATCAGAAAGCTCAAAATTCATTTTTCTTAGAGCACAAAAATTGAGCTTTCTTTAATACATACCCATGCTCCTGGCATGCTCTTACTAGAAGCCACACTGTGTCTGTGCATTCCTAGGGATCCCCTTGCTCAAGAGTGAAAAAGGTTCTTTGGGATAGAGGCTCAGTGTAATTTGTCTCAATAAGAAATGCTCTCCTATTTTCAGTTACATAGTGAGGAAATGAGATTGAAATCCAGGCCTGAGGAAGATGTACTGGTTGTTTTATTTGTAGGAAATATATGTAGGCAACTGAGCTATTTTGGGCCCCTTGCCCAGCCAGAGGTAGCCTTTGTGTAAGGTTTGCACTTCATTCTGTCACTGTGATTTTTATCCATTGGGAATTTTGCTGCTACTGATATTGTGTGTGTTTGAGTGGGAAAAATATAAAAAGTTAACCTAATTTCTGTATTTCTGCTAACATATTGAGTATAGAACGAAATGCAACAGACTGAATTGCTGCAGATTGCTAACAAGATTTTCAGGCAGATTATACAGATATTTAGTTATTTATTTAAACTGACAATAGCTTAGTTTTCTTTTTAGCCTTTTGAGACAGTATCTGGCTTCAATCTAAATATATTTTTAAAACTTCCCAACAAATATGTGTTACTACTTCCTAGGGAAAAAATTGGAATATTTAGAATTGATTTCCAATATTTTGTTAACATTAATTAACACATATGTTGTCTGAGGAAATTAAAGTAATTTCAATAAACCAAATTTTTATTTAAAATAAAAGAATTAGTAATATAATGTGATGGGAATGAAAATATACAAATATACAAAAAATATACAAATATTTTTTGGAAATTATCTTCTTAAAGAATATGCATTCAATATTTTCAGCTAAGGCAAAAGGAGCTGAATATTCTTTATGGCTTCTGGGAAGTCACTGCTGTGTAAAACACTGAATTATTATCTGCTTTACTCACTGAATTGTCTGACAGAAGATGAACCCATAGGATATATTGGCTGTGTCTGGTTTCAATTTGTTTTGTCTATAAAAAGTCAAAGCTTCCTGTGAGCATTATCAGACAAAATAAATAAAGTAAGAGAGATAATTGTTCAATGAACTTGGAGAAACATGATTCAGGCAGAATACCCTCACAGATTTTGCCAAAACTAATAAAATTCTTTTGCACCCTACTTATTATTTTTGAATAAGTATCAACTTTTTAAATTCTTAAGGGCATTTTTAAAACCAGTACTGAATTCTGTTTCTTTGTACTTATAATTGCTTTAGTAGCTTGGACTCTCTTAATAACCAAATTGAAATTGAAAATGAGGTGATGTAGGACTCAGATGTCATCTAGAATAAATATTATACAATCATGTTCTTTTGTCTTTGATTCCTAGTTCTAAGTACTTTAATCCATACAAAAGAATAATAAAATTTTTCTTTATTTTTGCATAGCATTTGAGCATTATATCAGGATTCACAGAATTTATGATATAGTTACATAGAAACAGAAAACCCCTTTGCTTCATCTGACTACAAAAGTGGATTTGAAATTGACAGCAATGTTCTGTATTGTTTGTTTTTTTTCTCTGAAAACAAATTCTACCACATTCACAAGAACAATCTGCTCTAATGTAGTATAAAGCATTACTTTATTATTCCTCAATGACAAAACCTGTATAAAATAATTTACTCATTGCTTGTGATTTTTATGTCTTATTTCAGGTCAGCCTTTGCCAAAATATGATCTTAATGCAATTTTCTGCAGCAAATTTTTTTTTTTTTTGTTTGTGAAGAATAAAATGAAGCATTATAATAACCTATGCTGGGTCAGTGCAAACATTTGTGTATCCTTTTTGTGGCTAATAGTGGAGAGATAAGAAAGCATATTATGAAAATGTAAGCACATTTCCCTGCTATATTCTCCCAGCTTCCATAATGTGCTAGTGAGGAAAATGAAGGAGAATGCTGAGAACTTTTGGAAATTACTGACCTTTTCCTATTACCTTAAGCACTATTTTGGGAACTTAAAGCCTCTGATTTGCCAGCCATCCCAAATTATTATGCAAATTTCTAGGGAAAAGAAAATTTGAGTATTTTTGGAATAAAATGTAGAGTTTAAAGAATTAATCTCTTAATTTGGAAACAGAATGAACAAAACATAGAAAGATAATGACAAAATAGTGTGTCTTATTCATTTTAAATGCAATTTTGGAACAGTGTTTAAGACCCACTGGGTTTCAGAGTCTTAAAATGTAGTTAACTGCAAACACATTCATGAAATACAGATGTTCCTTTTCCTAGTGGATTGATAGCTGAGGATGACTTGGATCACCTCATGTAATTCCTTGAGTTTAGGCACAAAACTTTAACACAAATAATTCTGGAAGCATTTGCTATAACTATTTGGATGCAAAAACCAGAGTGTTTGTTGACAATGTATAATGTACTGGGAAACAAATATATTTAATAGCAACTATGGGCCTGAAATAGGTCACTCCTAATGTTAACTTTTAACACTGCCCTAAGGCATTCTCAAAACCAAATTTCTTGTCCTAAATCTTAGGCATCAGTCCATAAATGACAAGCATGGTCTTAGGCAAGGCTTTAGGCATCTTATCACTTGGGGCCCCACAGATTTGAGCAGCAGTATAAACCCAAATGGTCTGCTAACTAAAATGCTTATTTTTCATTACTGAATTTTAATTACTGAACAATTACTGAATTCTCTCATGAACATCAATATTAATGAGGTCTGCTTTTCTGTGGATTTTGTCCTGTGTCCCACATAGAAGTCCCGTCCTTATTACTAATAATCTTCTGAAACCCTGTTATTTTCTAGGATTCTCTGGTAAAAGCTGGAGTTCCCCTGTTATGTCCCTCAATCTCTCCCAGATGTCTAAGAACCTCTGAGGCAATATTTGCTCAGCATCTGCACTTGGCTGGCTGCTCTGTGTCTGCTTGTAGCAATTGGAATAGGCAACTGCTGAGCTTCTCCTTCAGCATTTCTGCCAGCAGCAACTCATCACAGACACCAGTTCTCTGAAACCTTCTTGAACTTCAAATTTGTGTGATTTTTAACCAAACATAAAAGTATTTCACGAATATATAGGACAGGTGGGCATTACAATTATACAAGTTTGTTTTCCTAAGTTTTCTAACTGAGACAGAAAAAATATTTTGTATTTGAAGATAGTACTCTGAAGTGTTCTTTGAAAGCTAAGGATTCTAAAGGTAAATCAAAAGAACCAGGCACAACCATTGTCTTTGCCAGCCTCAGGGCTGGGAATGGAAACAAATCATGTTTTTGGGATTTTTTTGGCTAATATTATGTCATTTTCTTCTGCACACAAAAGTTTTCATATCCCATAAAAGTAGTAGTGTTCTTGTGGTAGAGACAGTCTAAGTTAAGACATAAACAAGGGGAGCTGTGTAGTTATTAAGTCAGACAAAGTATCTGGGAAAAACAGGATGCATGCAATGCTTTCTTCAGCTCTGCAGTATAGGCAGTAAACTACAGACTAAATACAGGATGGAAACAGTTGAGTTTGGCATAATAAAATTATACTTGAAGAAATTGCTGCCAACTCTGTGCTTAACAGAAATGTACTGCTCCTCTCTGGTTTACGTCTATGAAAGCTTTGAGTGCCTGTTTGTTTGTTTATATCTTTCTAGCCATATTAGGTGTTTAATAAAGTACACTGCTTCTCCTTTGGAACATTCCTTGCTTCAGAGATGTTTTATATCCCACTTACTTCCTTGGTTTTCTTTTCCTAAAAGCAAGTAGTTTGTTTAAAAAGAAGTTACTTCTGTCAAGGAAAAAAATAAATTCTTATTCTAGGCATTTCTAATCTGAGTTTCAATATTGTAGCCCCTGACAGTAGGATTCCCTTTTTCATACCTAGTGTGGTGGATTCCCTCATAATTTTAAATATTTCCTTTTATATTTCTTTTGTTCCCTGTTGCTGCAGCTTCATTTCCTCTGGTCAAGAGAGCAAAGCCCTTAGTAATATTCATCACAGTGCAATAATACATATGAAAAGGGAGAAGGAGGTGAAAATTTAAAGGATAAAAATCATTACATCAGAAAAATTATATGTGTTGTCTGGAGTTTATATAAAACACATATGGGATCATATAATGTTAAAACACTACATATATTACATCCTGAATAGGCTGTAATCTAAATGAGATAAGATATATATAATTCAATAGACAACAGTTCAAAGGGGAGTCCCCTCAGCTTTCCTGCACTGGGAAAAAGGGAGAAAGAATTTCCTGATAATCTTCACTTAAAGATAGACTAATAATAATAATAATGCTTTTGTGGATAAGAAACCATGTAAACTCCAAGAAAACCTAATTTGAGTGATATCTGAGCAACTGTGCTCCACTTCTTTCTGGATTTTAGGAGACAAACCTCCTGGTAGGTAGGCTATGCAGAGCATATTTTGCCTTACTCCGAGATGAGTGACAGTGACCAGTGGTAAAAGATGTCAGAGACAAACCACTAACTGCTCTGTTATGACACTACCAAGGCTACTAGAACAGGAGACACCAGGTGGGACTGTCAAGGGTAGAAAGACAAAGTAAGAAAATGGAAAGAATCAAAGGCATAGCCAGAAAACAGTGATAACTACAGAAAGGTGTGCCAGCTGTAGACAGGGTTCATACAGGTGAGGGATAAGTAGTTTTGTGTTTTAGGAGCAATGTATGAAGCCAAATCTGAATGTGAATGCCACCAAAGCAGCAAGTGAGAAATAGCAGAAAGCACCATAATGGGAATACTTGAGGAGCAGCAGCTCACACTGGAAGACAGATGGGCTCAAAGCAGGGTATCACCACAACAATCACTACAACCAGTATTTACAGAGACTTCTATAGGAAATAGTCTACTGGAGAAAGAGGGTATAAGGAAATAACACGCAGGAAAGGAAAAGCCAACTAATAGTATGCTCCCTTATTTCAGTCTGAGGCTTCTTAGAGACTTGCCACAGACTACTGAATTTCAGTTCCTGAAGATGAAACACTTTGTCCATGGATATCTCTGAGGTCTCTGAGCCAAAAGGCAGACATGCTTATTCAAAACTTAAGTTAGTGTGCTGAGTTCAGCATACCCAAATGCGGCACATCCTCTCAGTCTCTACTATCAGTGAGTCACCAAATACGTGCTCAGGTGGGGTTATGTAAACAAAAATACATCCTGAGTAAAGTACTTTCTGTGGTAATTCTCTCTAGGAACAACAAAAAAATTGCCTCTGTTTAAATTTTTTGGACCAGTCAAACTTTAAAGTTTCTAAATTTTTAAAATTAATTTTCTTTAGAAGTTTGCAGCTGATATACCTATGCATTGCCTGAGTGAGTTTTACCTGTGCTACCAGATGGCCTCTGGGGAGGCAGGATTTCATCCTCCAGAGACACAACTAATCAGGGCTGGAGCCACAGCAATACAATAAAGAAAAAAGAGAGAGAGCTTTACTTTCAGTGTTTTCATCTCATGTTAGGAGTGACTGAAACATTATATAGAGAAGATCGATGTCTTGCCAATGTGTGTCACAGACACATTTCTCATTATCTAACCTAATCTAACCAAGGAAGTATCTTGATTTTAACCCCTTTAAAAATATGTGCTTTCTGGAAATAATCCAATATTTCGTTTAATTTGACTAGGAAATTTTCACAAGACCTTCTAAAACACCCCCAGTACACCACTGTATGCAAATCAGAGATTTCTGGTTCCCATTTTTCCCATCTTAATATCAATAAGCACAGTCATGTTGGAGTAGTTCTTCACAAGTAAATATTATAGTTGAAAATAATTTTTACTGTTTAAAGAGAAAAAAAAGAAAAATGTAGAATGGACTGAAGAGTTCTTGGGTATGAAGTGATAGTTTAAAAAGAACAATTATTCTAATATATAGTAAATAAGTTAATGACATTGAAATAAAACCTTAAATTTAATGTAGTAAAATACTCACTACAATTTAAAAAACTTTAAAACCTGGAAGATGTATAAAAACATATGTCTAGGAATTGGTTTTGAAAATTAATTCTACTTTTCCTTTCATTATTATTTTTCCATGTTTGAAAATGATATCGTTCGCTTAACCAGAAATAAGATCATCTGAATGAATGAAACATGAGGAGAGGAAGGTGACTAGATAACCTTCTGAGCTAGACAACAAGGTTTAACACCATATTAAATGCATTATAGAATATTGTTATGTCAAGTATTCCTACTGAACCACGTGTAAATACAGTATCATGCCGTTCATATCATGGACCTGTAAATGATTTCCAGCTGATAAACTCAGCTGCCCTTGCAAACACCAGTTGAACTGCATGACATTCCTACATCATTTATATTAGTAGAATCATTTTGGAGACAGTCAAAGTGGAGCAAAGAAAGCTATGAGCAGTAATTAGAATGTGCAGGTAAATATAATGATGGTTTTATTATTGTATAAAGGCTCTACCAATTACAATAATTACATCTAGTTATTTTGCCAATTTTTTCTAGGGTTTTGGTAGCCCATCAGGTGAACATTGGCTGGGAAATGAATTTATCTTTGCAATAACAAGTCAGAGGCAATATTCTCTAAGAATTGAATTAATGGACTGGGAAGGAAACCGGGCATATTCACAATATGACAGATTTCACATAGGAAATGAAAAACAGAATTACAGGTAAGAATCTATTGAAATTCTTTTAACTCTGCTGAGTAATAAATATTGTTCATTGTTCACTTGTCAAATATGAGAAAGGACAATAATATGATGATGATTTTCATCAAAAGTGGATAAAGATCTTAAAAATAAAGCAGAAATCAGATTTCTCAGTGATGGAAGGATTGATTAAACCTAACATATCTGAGAACAAGGGATCTATTAATTTTATTGTCTAGTAGAACTGCTAAAAACTGTATAACTTTTATATTCAGAACTCAAAATTGATTGAACAGAAAAAAAAATTGAATTCTTCATTAAAATCTGAAGGATATCTACCTCAGAAGCAGAAGACTGAAACAATGGACATGGGAATAAAAGACCAAAAATGCTGTTAAACCATCTGATATTTCCAAACTAAAAATTTAGTGTAAATGAAGAGGAAAAACAGAATGCTGGATCGTATTTTGAGGAAATTAAGTACAATAACTTTTCTTAATAATATTTTTCTCCCATACTTTGTTTTAAGAGAAAAGTTTATTTATTTAAAGAAAAAGCAAAAAGAAGTAACAACTTGAAGACACAAGAAACATGGATAACCTAAGTTGTTATTTATACTGCTTTTTAATCATTGCTTCATCTGGGCAGACAGTACAAAGCTAGAAAAAGAAAATGAAACCCATAAAATATCCAATTATTTATTACAGCACATCTAATTAGCATAAGACTCAGAATAGAAGCAGATATATTGTAAACTCAAACATTCAAGGCATGTGAAACTGGGTTGGTATTCAGATCTTCAAATTCAAGTAACATGATTCTCAAAAATGCTGACTGCCTCCCTCCCCCCGGGTCCCCGGTGAAATGGAGGTGAGAGCAATTTGCTCTTTCTGCTGACAGGGCTGAGCCCAGGTGGGACACAGAGCAGAGCCCCTGCCCTCTGGGGCCCAGCAGTGAATGGTGTACAAGAGCAGAGGACACCTTTAGAAGCAATCAGTGCACATTTAGCTCCTGCAGAAAGCAAGGACTGTCCCTCTGCACACAAAGGACAGCTCTATCCTCTACTGCCTCCAGCACTGCCTGTGGAAAGCCACTGCCCCAAATCAGGAAAGGTGCAGCACCTATTCCGAGGTAGTTTTAGGCAAAGAATAAATGTAAGGAAAGGAAATTTCTCAAAAGTGAGGCTAGAAAAAATTATAAAAGATAGACAAAGATCAGTGTAAAAGTGTAAAAAAAAACTAATCTTAAACATTAGTAGAAGCTGTTGAAAAAAGAAATGATGAGACAAATCCTTGTCAAATGAAGAAAAATATTGAAGGGCAGTTATACATAGCTCAAAACTTTATGATGAATCAGAGGAAAGGAGTATTGCTCAGGGGCTGAATTAAAATGACTGAATTGGCTAAGAAAACCAGAGTCTTTTTTGTTTGTATTTATTCTGAACTAAGGACAACATGTATTGTTGAAGAATTGGAAGGCTGTTGAAAATTTTGCATGTTAAATTCATGTTTAGAGAGGATTTCTTTTTCAGGACTCCTTGGTGTTCATTCATGGCAAAATAGCAAGAGAACGTCTTGTTATGTTTCAAAATAGGGAAGGGAAGGGAAGGGAAGGGAAGGGAAG
>WBNO01026698.1:0-89615 GCA_013400575.1 Peucedramus taeniatus | reverse complement strand
AGAAAAGAAAAGGACCATGAAGTGAGAAAATCTGCCTGAGAAAATATCAAAAATCATTTAATGTTGTTCTTCCAAAACCCAGCCTCAACATTACGCAAAGTTCAATTCAGTCTGGATAACTCCCAGTTGGTGATTTCAGAAGGGTTCTGTTTTTTCTCTGGGCTTTTTGTATTCTCTTTACTACTTTTTATTAGTCAGAAGAATCTATTATTAAAGAGAGTAATGCTGAACACATGTATGTTCAAATATACTTGTTTCTCTTTCAAAATGAGACAGCTACAAGAGGTTTTCTGGGAAATCTGAATAAAATCTATTTATCCCAGATGATGAGTGGGAAGAAGGTTGAGATGAGAAGGTGGTTACTGAATCAGTAAATGTATAATGATAAATGATAACTGAAACAGAAAATCAAATATTGCACCACATGTGAAATCTTTAATAAACGTATCTAAGTGATTTATGTCTTTTAGAACATCCTTAGGTTTCTTATCTACACAAGATGATTACACAGAGACTATCTGTAAATATAATGAAAATATCTCTGTCAGACTCTTTGCAACTTAGACTGTGGCAAATAAAATCTCCATGCAGTAAGAACAGCCAGATCTTGCAGATCTCCCATTTAGTGCAGTGTTTCTTAATGTAATTAGGAATTATTTATATAACTATAAAAACATGAGTTGAAAGAGAATCCTAAAAGACACACGACCTCTCCTCTTTTCCTGTGTAGACTCAGCCTAGCCCACTTGACATTATTTGATGTTCTTTGGAGATGTACAGCTATGATACACTGCTGCTCTGACCCATGTCCTCAAATCTTCCAAAACTGAACAGGAAAAGTAACCATGTGTTGGGATTTCAGGCACATTCATAATCCTACATATTAGTTTATGAAAACAGATATATTGATGCTGAATTCTGGACAGGAATAATTTTAGCCAGCAGATACATCTGTTTTTTCTACTCATGATACAGGAGAAACACTTCCAAGCAAAGCAAGGGGTGAAGAATGGGGGAATTACACTTTTTAATTCTCTGAGCTATTTTTACTTCAGAACCGTTAGAGAAGTTTAATAGACACTCATCTCCCTATGACAATATACTCTGGTATTTAATCATTCTTTTAGTTAGAAAAGTTTGTTGTTGCTGCAATGATTCACTAACTTTGGTCCTATCCATGGAGAAATATGATTAAATGATCAGACAGCTCCGCTCAGGTGAGCAAGGCTTTGGGATTGATGTAGGCATAGGTGAAAACTGACAAAATTGATGGACAGAGATCATCTTAACTTCCCTGAGTCAGTTTGGACTTGAGGTGGTAGCTGACCTTATGTGGTAGTTAAAATGAAGAAGAGACTTTATATTGGAATGAGCATGAGAAAGTGATTACGAAATCTCATGAGAAAGTGAAAGAGAGCATAGATCCATTAGGAACACAAAAGATTTGTTGACAGGGCAATGATAGTCATGTAGGGAAGAGTCAGGTGTGTGGGTCCTCAGAGGAACAGGTTGATGAACTTTGTTGAAAACAGGAGAGGTAGTTATTAAAATTATTCAAATCACTTCAAATTGCTGACATGGTCTTCCAAGCCCTGTAAATCTAGGTGACAGTTTCCAAGCAATCCAATATCCTGTGTCTCTCCAGGCTTTGCTTTAGGAAATAAGATGAGTTGCTGAAAGTAAACCAAGAATTGGTGTACTTTATGGGACCTAGTAGCAGAGAGTTTTCAATTCACTGAGTAGAGTATTGGACTTTTAGCTCTTGTTTTTGATTAAAAGTTTGTATATTTAGTTACAGCAATAGTATTATTTCTCTCTGTTTTCATAGACAAATCAGGTAGGTAGTCTGCTGCCAGAAGCCTTGATATAATGTTCATCTTTGATTTTTTTTTTTAAGGTTGAGGCTATTTACATCATCACCATTGTTGAACTAATGATGGAATTGCTTGCAAAAATCCTCACTTATCTTTCTGTAAAATAAAGAAAAAATATATTTATCTGTACAGTCTTTAAAATTTTACTGCTGAAAATTCTGTAATAGATAGTAAATTAAGTATTATTTGAGAGTAAAAATTTTATGGGGACAGATGGTTTTATGTATCTTTAATTTTAAAAATATTCCACATAGTATTGCTGTTTCAGAAACAGGACACAAATAGGCCACTGTCACTTCCTTGGTGTACAAAATCCCATTTTAAAATATTGGTGTGGTTCTTGATGTTACCTAGGCTTTTCATTGATTTCATTCATTTCATTCAACTATATAAGTAACATTTTCTTCTTGTGTCACTTGAGTTTTTTAGGTAAAATAGAGGATCAATATGACTTGTAAGTTTTTTGAACCATCTACTTAGCTTCTTCTGTTGATTTGTACCACAGTAAAACTTTAAAGGATCTATCCAGTCTTTTCTCAAATTGGGAAGGAAAAGTACAGTGGAAGATATATAGGAAATCTGTAGCAAAGTGAAAAACTAAACACAGATCCTCTTGGAACCCAGTTCTGTGCCCAGAGCCCAGTACTTTTCTTGTGAAATATGAAAATTACAGAATAGTTTTAAAAATAGTAATGTTGCAAAAATGCAAAAAGTCTATAGGTCTTCACTTTTCTTTGGAAGCTGAAATTCAATTTGCAAGTCTACTTCAGAGGGAATGTCCATGTAAAATCTTATTAACAGACAGAATGGTATCTGTGGTATGCATAATTTCTATGATTTGAAAATATTTTTATCAAACAGTGGTTTAAAATCAGTGATATAGGTAGAAGTATTTAACATCTTCATGTATATATATAAATATTTGGCTTAAATAATTTGGTTTTATTTAACAATACTGGTCAGTATTGGTCAGTCAAATAATACTCTATGAAGCCTAAATACTGGAAGTGCGAGGATTCAATCCAGTGCCCATTAACCAGAGCTCTTTCTGGAAACATGCCAGTGTTGCTATATCATATCAGTGACTAAAACTCACTGGCAGTTCATGCAGTATCTCCAAATGTAAGCAGAAATTAAATATATCAATTTCTCTGACTGAAAGTTGATGCAAATATGCTCATGGAATTTATGAATTAAAAAAATTATCTTAATCCACATAAATCCCAATATACGCTATCCATCCACAGCTAATCATTTCCCACTTCTAACTTCATTAAAAGCATTTATAGTTTAATATACAATAGCTGTGACTACTGTGGAGCAGGAACAGAGGTTTCCTTCTTCTCTGTTATGGAATCTAATGAGAATGCATTGAGACATGCTGGCTACACTGCAGTGCAGTTGAAGTCTTCAGAAGACGAGCTGGAGCTCCTGAGGTAACAGAAGCCAAGAGAGAAACACCACTGACATATCTCAAAAGCATCAAGGGTTATTCCTCTAAGAAGGTGGCACAGCTGACAGCCCAGTGCATACAGCATGGGCAACAGACAGGAGCTGGAAGCCACTGTGCCACTTGAAAACTAGGACCTACTTGCCATTACTGAAACTTGGGGATGAATCCCCTGACCAGTGTGTGGTTATCAGTGACCACAGGCTGCTCAGAAGGGACAGGCAAGGAAAGAGGGGTGGAGGCATTGCCCTCAACATCAATAAATGGATACACTGCAAAGAGTTTTTTCTGAAGAACAGTCACAAACAGGTTGAAAACTTACAGTTAAGAATTGGAGATGAGGCAACAAAGGGAGCCTGGTTATTGGTGTCTGCTCCAGGCTGCTTGATCAAAGAAAGCCTATTGACAAAACCTTCTTGCTCTAGCTATGGGAGGCATTGCACTTACAGGCTTTTGTCCTGCTGAGAGGACTTCAGTCACTCCAACATCTGCTGAAAAATTATCGTAGAGAGCTGTAGACAAGGCTCGCTGAAGGCTCGCCAAGGCTCACCTTCGCCAGAAGGCTCCTGAAGTGCATGGAGGATAACTTCTTAAGCGAGGTAATAAGCAGCCCTACCAGAGAGGATGGAATACTCCATCTGATGGTCACCATCAAAAGTGAGCTAGCTAATTGCTGACATCAAGATTGGAAGCAGCCTGTACTTCAGTGGTCATAGAGTCACAGAATCATAGAATGGTTTGTGTTGAAAGAAACCTTACATCATCTAGTTCCAACCCCCTGCCAAAGACAGGAACACTTCCCACTAGACTAGGTTGCTCATGCATTGGTGGAGTTTGCAGTCGTGAGGGATATGTGTCATGCAAAGAGTAAAGTTGGATCCTGAATTCTAGGAAAGAAACCTCCAGTCAAAGAATTAATTAATAGGAACCCCTGGGAACATGTCCTCAGGGACAAGGGAGCAGAATAGACTGAGAGATCTTTCTGGATACTTCCCATAAAATTCAAGATCTAGCAATCCACAAGTGCAAGAAATCAGTAAAGAAAGGCAAGAGAGCACCATGGCTAAGTTGAGACCTGCTGGTTAAACTAAAGGGCAAGAAGGAAATGCACAGGTACTGGAGGCACAGCCAGGTATCCTGGAAAAAAGTGTAGGTACACTGCCTGGTTATATAGGGATGAAATCAGGAAAACGAAGAAGAAGCTGGAGCTGAACTTGGCAAGGGATGCAAAGAATCATAAGAAGGGCATGTCAGCAAGAGAAAGAAAGTCAAATAAAGTATAGTCTCCTCCGTGAGTAAGACTGACAAAACTGGTAACAAGAGATGAAAAGAAGACTGAGGTACTCAACAAATTTTTTTGGCCTCAGTCTTCACTGGCAATGTCTGTTCCCACAGCTCTTGGGCAGATGTACCACAAAATGGGGACTGAGGAAGCAAAGTCCTTCCCACTGTAAGAGAAGACCAGTTTTGTGACCATCAGAAGAACTGTACATACATATGTATGTAACATACATATGTTGAAGAACTTCAACATACATAAGTCTATGGGACCTGACAAGATGCATCCCAGAGTCCTGAGGGAATGGGCTGATGGGCCCAGAAAGTGGATGGTGTCCTGGGCTGCATCAAAAGCAGTGTGGCCAGCAGGGCAAGGGAAGGGATTCTGCTCCTCTGCTCTGCTCTGGTGAGACCTCATCTGATATACTTCATTAATCTATGGATCCCTCAGAGCACAAGACATGGACCTGTTGCAGCAGGTCCAGAGGAGGGCAATGAAAAATATCACAGGGCTGAAACACCTCTCCTGTGAAGAAAGTCTGAGAGAGCTGGGGTTTTTCAGCCTGGAGAAGAGAAGGCCCCAGGGAAACATTAGAGAAGTTTTTCATTACTTAGAAGGGGCTCATAAAAAAGGTTGGGACAGTGTTTTTATAGGGCCTATTGCCATAAGACAAGGGATAATGGTTTTAAACTGAAAGAGGATAAATTCAGACTCGGCATAAGGAAGAAATATTTTGCAATGAGATGGTGAAATACTGGAACAGGTTTCTCAAATTAGTGGTAGATGCCCTCTGGAAAAATTCCAGGTGTGGTGGGACAGAGCTCTGAGCAACTTGATTTAATTGAAGATGTTCCTGCTCAGTGGAGTGGAAGCTCTGACTAGATGACCTTCAAAGTTCTTTCCAACCCAGACTGTTCTATGGTTCTATTATTTTATTGTATTATTAGCTAAACACTTGAAAGGATTAATATATGCAAAGGCAGCTCAGAAATTATACAATTTATCAGACATTATCTGTTTAAAAATGTTTTAGTTTGGTCAAAATTAATGCTAGAACTCCTTAGCGAACCAGTATCTAGGACATGGAGGGAAATCAATATTAGTATTCCATAAACACAAGAAAATTATTTCCTTAAGATTTTAGAAAAATACTGGTGTACAAGCTTCACTAGACATACATTATTGATGGTACAACAGCCTTGTTTCCAAGAAAGAAGGCCAAGCCTCCAGTGTAAGTCACATTCGAATTTGATGCAACAATGGCCTAACCATTTTGGTGTATATATTATTCATCAATAATAGGTAGATATCTGTTATCTATTTTCATTATTAGATCTTCCTAGCTATCTCTAAATTGATGATGTCTTCAGTCTTGATTTTCTCTATCCTTTGCGCTTAACAGGTTAATTTCCAATTACTTTCTCCAAACTGATATATTTCCTTCATTAATACTGGATAATTCACCATTTATTCTGTTTCACATGCGAAACACGTGAACTGCAGAACCCACCTTCCAGTAGTTTTTTATAGGATATTAGTAAGAGACTTTCAGTAATTAAGTTTAGTTTTGCTCTTAGGAGTCTAGAAGCTTTTCTTTCCTTTGGCATTTTAGGGCCTTTCAGCCAGTTAACTGAAAGAGTAGCTTGTTTTCCAATATGTTCCACCACAGCTATCACTATGGAACACAGTGGGCATGACATTATCTCCTCCTCCAGACTCTTAAACTTTTTTAAGAAACGGAAAATATATGAGCAAGAACAAAAGTATCTTATTTTCCCATAAAGCTTATCTACAATAAAATAAACATCAATTCAAACTTGAGGCAAAGAAAAAAAGAACATTTTGTAACAATTTTTTCGCCTTAGACATCATCCTATATTTAATGAATTTAAGTGATTATTCCCATGTCTTCCTACAGGTAGGTGAGATAAAGATTTTTCGGTGCTAACATTAAAGCTGTTGAGCCCTAGGAACAGACTGCAGGACCCTATCTGAGACACTCGATTCTCTGTGCATGCCTGGGGAGAGATAAGCTGCTTACACAGAAGCCAAATCAGGCAACATGCAGAGCACAGAGCTGCCTAGAGTTAACCATTAGGAAATTCTGAAAATAGCAAGGCATCCATTTATATCCCCTGACAGTTCACAGCCCACAGCCTGAAGGTAGGAGACATTGTCTTGTCTTACTCAGGAAAGAAATGAAAGGCCTTGGGTTAATGCATTCATTTGCCAGAGGGTATCCAGACCATAGCTATTGCTTCCCAAGAGAAAGCAGCAATCCGTGCTGCCAGGGAACAGGCTCCTCGATGAATCCCTGACACTGTGCAGGGATGGATTCACTGTTCAGTGGATGAATAGGTACCAGGTCACTTTTCAATGAAGTGCGAGAGGGATTTCTTAGATTATGCGCCCTGCTCCACGTCTTATTTTGAATTAAATAGGTTTTTATTAAATTATGTAATTATGTTATGAGACAGTGGATACTATTCTGCTACACACATTTGTACTCCCTTTGAGGCTCAGTGAATCCTGAGTAATTTATTTGCAGCAGGACACATGTTGCTGGTTATGGCATGCTGAGGGAAGTTTTGTGGTTTTAAAGCTTTCTCTTGTTGAGTCCATAAAAACCTAACTCCTACATGGTGGGTAGTAGTCACTCAGGTCAGTAAATTTTTACATGAAAAGTTGAGAGTAACAGTGACTAGTAGCTCAGCCACTTACTACCCAGTGAAGAATCTTAAAAAAAAAAAAAAAATGGTTTATGTGAGAATCATGTCATTCTAGACAGAGCAGTGTTCTGAAATCCTTGCTGAGGGCTACTGCACAGATACACAGGTCTGAGGTCTGAGAAAACTCTTTAATGAATGTAAGTATTGACAGAAAAATTATCAATGGAAACTCAGTAGTGATCTCCTTTTTACATATTGCAGTTCAGTGGAGATTTCACAAGGTCTGCCCCAGCCAACAGGGGAAGACAGAACATGTTGTGGCACCTAACAGAAAGCTGCACAGGCTTTAATATAATATTGACCTGTTTTTTGGCTTTTCCAATTTAAAATGACTATCCTTTTGTTTTATTATCTTCACTATCTACATTGTCAGTCTTCTTGCACAATGTTACTTTCTTTTAAGCCTTTATTGCTTTGTGCCACCTCTACATTTACATTATGAAAGAGTTTCAAACAAGTATTTTAACAAAATTTATCAAATCCTGTCTTGAAGGGACTTCACTGTCCCCAAGGTAAGAGCTCCCACTTTTACCAGTAATAACACCAAAAAGAGACACATTTCTTTAAACTACTTGCATCAAAGCATCTATAAAAAAACTAAAAAGTACTGGTTTTGTTGGTGTAGATTTTGATATAAAAGTCATTAACATTGTTTCTTCATCTCCACTGGGCTTTGACATGAAACAGCTCCTGAATAAAAGAATCTTGTGTAGCTGAGACTCTTCTGGATATTTGCCACCCATGAGGAATTTTTTAATGTCAAAACTGCTCTTTGTAGAACATTCAGACATCTCCAGGGTCATGTGGCTCTTAAATTCAGACTATCCATCACAGGGACATAAGTGATGTGATATTTGCCTCAATTTCGATAAAAATGAATAATATAATAGTTAATTTTTATTGTTACAATAATATTCTTAATTAGAAGTTGTGTGTCCTTGGAACTTTTTCACTCTTTGAATCCACTAAATTCTTGTATAATGTAAGTGTTAAAACCCTCTGCAACTTATAATAATTTTCAGAATATAGATTAGCATAATGAAAATTTGCATACAAAGTGTAATGGATATATGTAAGGACATGTCAAATGTAACAGATAGATACAGCATCACAGTGTGAAAATTTAGAGTTTCATTAATGTTTGTTAATCACTGATATGTAGAAAATTTAGAATTGCAGCATAATGCATCTATCTTAAGTATGCAAGCAGAAAAATAAATGCAAAAGTAAAATACAAAATGAGGAAAAAATCACACAGTAAAATTCACAATTAAAAAACATTTCTGTATTGGAAAAGTTTCTTTAATGAAAATTCCCTGGTTGCATAATTCTCTTCACTATTATCTGTGAAAGTGTAAAGTGCAGTACATTTTCAGGATCAAATTCAGGTGCAGCTCAAATTATTTAACCTGAATATTATTCTTTCCATAATTTTAATCAAAACTGAAAAAAATGACACTTCCAAATGCCAGTCCTGAAAGGTAGAAAATCTGAGTACAAAAAATGGGATATGTCTCTGATTTCAATGAGAAGAATCATATTCTTCCTGTGGATGACCAAGATCTCCATCAAAGTGAAGTTGACCACTAAGTGCTTACAAGATTACGATGAATTTATGTAGTATTGGTGACAATACCTCCAGATTTAAAAGAAAAAAAATGCTGCTTGCAAAGTTTTCTGAAATGTCCACAATTTTCACCATAAGCCAAGCATTCAAACTTAGATCTCCACAATGCAGAAGCATTGAATGGGACCTGGAGGCCCCCTCAGAGAGTGTGGGCTGTGTGTGCCCCCATAGCTGACTCTCTGCCCACTCTCTGAGCTAAGCAGAAGCCTGGTAGACCTGTCCATGTGGCTTTGAGCCCAAGCTAAAATACCCTGCCTGTGAGTAGGCTCAGTGTCGCGCTCATTGCGACAGTTCAGCTTCCAGCCAGGATAGAGTGTGGGCAGAATGAGCTCATGTCTGCTCAGAGAACTGACAGAGCAAGCTTTCATCTGCTTGAAAAACACAAGCAGAAAGTCTTAGAGTGACCTCTATTTAATCTAGAATGTACATGGTTAAAGTCTCTGAAATCTGTTACCAGCTTTTCCCGCCAACCAATGCCAGTGGCTTTTCCCCATCCTTTTATCATTAGCAGCTTTACTGGCAAGGTTTCTAGAGCTTGATTCTGAGAACACTTTCTGCCCTGATTCACTATATTTTCAGCAAATACCAGCAAAGTGGTGTGGTATTTTTTTGTGTTTCCTTCTTTCATGAGTCAAAAAGTAAAGTGTACCTGTGGGGCCTCCTGAAGAGAATCTGGCAAAGGGATCATCACAGATATTTCAGTAGTCCTTTATTGCACCAATCTTTAAGTTTCTTGTTCTCTTGGGTTTGAGTTTTGGGATTCTTTCCTATCAAATGAATACTTGATTTAGTCGTCTCTATCTCTAAGGTAATAGTAATAAAAAGTGATATTATTCATTATTTGGTCCACAGCAGCAATGCAGCAGATGAGTTAGACCACAAAGCAGAGGCATACACCATGTCTAAAGAGCTCCTGATTTACATAAACCTTCAAACAGATAACAACTTTGAATGTCAGAGCACAAACTTATTGTGGTATCCAATACAGTGAAGTTTTCATTGTTTGGTTGATCTGCAGAGATGTGCAAGAAGAAGGTACTCAATAATGATGAAAGCCTAATTAGAAAAAGAAAGAAAAGTGCCTGGTACCACACAGAGTTTGGTGTCCAATCTTCTGTTTCATCAGATCCCAGAGGCTGAAGTGTTTTCAATTTTAAATCAGTGCTGGAACAGCTCAACACACTTGACCCAAGTGCATGTGCACTGTTCATGTTTTGTTTTCTTTTATTTAGAATTGTAATTCAGTTGCTCTGAAGTAAAACCTCTTTGCACCTACCTCAATGCTATTTGAACCAAAGGAGTCGTTATTGTGAATCACAGCTCTTATTAGGTCATGACCTGGGTTTTAGGGTGAAAAAGGCATGTAAAACATGCTGAGTGCTGTTAGCCTGGTCAGTGTGGCACCAGGAAAGGACTTGGATCATAAATGGGTGACAGTCAGTTAACCTTTCACTCACAGATGACTGTTTGTTGGCCACAAATGACGCCAAGGGAGTTGAAATATGTTTTAATAGTCTGTTTATATTTTTCTACCAAGGTCTTAGTGCCACATAACTCATTTTGGCATTTTTTAAACTTAATTTTGCATTAAGAAAACCAAGGAAACAGTGAAGCCAATATTTATTTTTCAAATAGCTATAAACATTTCACAGAAACTCTCTATGCATCAGTCACTTATAAATTTGTTGCCTTTTCCTAGATACTTGCCCTTATACTGAAAGCCTAACCTTAGTGTGATAATGGAGATAAAAGCCAGAGGATAAGTGTAGCATGTTGTACAATACAGACACTAATGAGTGAAGGGAAAGCCAGACCTGTTGCACACTATTCAGACTGAAGGTGGGATGTGCTTGTGTATATAGATACTTTTATTCTACATCCTCTTTCCAATTTAGTAAATCTTAGTCAAAAAATGAATACTGCTGGTGTGAATGATAATATATAAATAAGACAAGCCTTGGCTTTCTCTTCCCCACGTTTTTTCTTCTTCTCCTTCCCCTCTTCCCCTCCTCCTTTTTTTTTCCAGAGAATTATTTTACTCATTCTGCAATGTACCCAAGTAATTTTTTTCTTTTAAGCACACAGTCAGTACTTTGTTGAGGCAGGACCACCAGAGCTCTCACTGAAAGTCAAGTCATTCTTGTTTCATTATGATTGCATGCTCTTTAAGATGACATAAAACCATTAAAAACTTTTAAAATATAAGGGTCAGAAAGAGATCATGACAATTATGTTGTCATTAATACTACCTTATATTGTTTCCATATTTGGAAATTATTGCTTTTCCTGTCACCTCCTCAAAGTGATTCTTCAATAACTCTTGCTGTTTACTGATGTCGAGTCTGAGTACATAGCCACCAGATAAAGCCCTTTAATCTGATTAGAGGAAATTCATAAACTGTGAACTGGCTTATCCATTAGGACTGAACAAGTTCAAACACAGGTAAGAGAAAGAAAACTCGATTAACGTTTTGCTTTGAAAATAATATTCCCCAAAACATCCTTGCATTTTCCTCTGTGATTCATGCAGTGGGAAGAACACATTTCTTGACATGAATCCCAGCATAAATCTTGAAAATCTCATGCAGAACCCAAAATATTTATTTTAATGTGTTATTCATTAAGTTATTTCTTTACATTGTAGTCCGTTGGCAGCTGCAAACTCATTCCATTCCATCCACATTAAACCAATGCTGTAGTAAGATTTGATAGGGTTATTAGGTCATTAACAACTGGAAAAATTTCTAAAACAGAACCTGCAAATGCTGAAAGGGGAAAAATTGTAAAAGTAGATTGCACCACTAGCACAGAATAAAGAATAAATAATCAAAACAAATTGATGAAAAAATAATTGCAGACTATATTTCTACCTTTATCAATGATGATTAATTTCCTTATATCCAAGCTCTTCACGAGGGGAAAAAACAACAAGCCCTCTAGAGATCTCTAAAGCACATCCTGGTGAAGGCAAAGGAGCTGGGGAAGTGCCTGGAGCAAGGACTCATGGAGAGTAGCTAAGGGACTTGGGAGTGTTTAGTCTGGAGAAAAGGAGGCTTGTGGGGGGACCTTAACACTCTCTACAACTATCTGCGAAGAGGTTGTAGCCAGGTGGGGGTCAGCCTCTTGTCCCAGGTAACAAGTGACAAGAAAAAACAGCCTCAAGCTGCATAAGGGGACTTTTAGATTGGATATTAGGAAAAAAAAATTCCCAGAAAGAGTTGTCAAGTGTTAGAACAGACTGCCCAGGGAGCAGCAGGGAGGGGTGGTAGTTGAGTCAGTATCCCTGGAGGTACTATAACCTGGGGAGATGTGGTGCTTAGCATCATGGTTTAGGTGGGCTTGGCAGTGCTGGATTAATGATTGAACTCGATGATCCTAAAGGTCTTTTCCAACATAAATTTTTCTATCATTCTATGATATTTGAAAAATACCTTTCACAGTTTCAATTAACTGTTATGCCAGTGGAAACATGATGAAAAAATATTATTCAACCTAGATGTTTTGTCCAATTCAGTATTTAAATAATTTCTTAATGGTGATTACACGTTGCACCTTATTCAACATCCACTTTAATTAGAAAAAGTAAGTTCAGTAGCTATATTTCAGTCAGGAATTCTGTTAGCTAGTGTGCCTCTCATTGCTACTTTAGCCAACAGCTTGGATTCTACACACAACTTCAAGCAATATAAGCCTGTGTGAAGGGGGCATGACTCCTGAACAGAATGACAGCAGCCTACTCTCACTGCCGAGAAGGGTAAATATTTCCCTGAAGTGAATAACAACAGCTGATTCATTACAGGAGATATTTAAATCTCTGGCATTTTTGGAACAGGTTTTTTCAAGGACACTGCCTCATTTTGGTTTACGCAAAATATTTTTAATCTAAAGACATCATCTAAGTGCTAGTCCTTAGGTTTGTTCTTTTTTTTCTGCTCCTCACTTACCAGATTCTTACTGCTTGCTCTCATAGAAAACTCAGTATTTTTTGGCACTAGATGCAGGTTTTGATCTGTTTCTCCTGCAGGGCAAGGGTGCTTAAGGCTCAATTTTCTCAGTGCGTGGTTTGTGACCTGAGATAATGTCATAATACATACCATGGAACTTTAGGGAAATAGTCTAATATTAAGGAGGGGCCAATATCATTTAAACTAATATTTCAATTTCTTCCCTGAAATGTACTCTGAATCCTTGGGGTAGTGGCTTGTAGCAGGTAGATTGCATTTCCCTGTTGAGTTGTATAAACATTTAATTGAACCTCTACAATTAAGAGGGAGGATCCAGTATCCGGGTAAAATAAAAGACCATGTCCATCCAGTCCATCCAGAAAGTTAGTAATGTTTTTTGGTTTTTTTTTAAATAAAAAAAAGAAATATAAAAACTATGGAACATCAAGAACTAGGCATGTACATATGTACATATTCTTTTGTATGTCTGTAAATAGAAATGACGCATTTAAATGTTATCTTCATATGGATTTCTTCTTCTAATTGCAAACAGCAACAAAGCAAAATTTGAAATAACATCATTGATCAGTAAAGATGGACTTAGAATACTTAATGTTCTTAGACCACAACTATAGATAATTTCAGGAGTAATTACAGCACACTCTTTACAAAGAAAAAAGAAAAGCAACTAAAAACCCCACAAGAAACCCAAATCAAAACACTAGCACCCCTCCCCCCAACCTACATTGACTATATACTCTTTAGACACATTCATTTCCAAACACCAACTTATCTCAGTAAGATTAATATAAATTTTTAACATAAGTCTATCTGTGATATTAGTAACTTTCATAGTTACTTATGATTAATGATTTTCAGTTAAGTGAACTGTGTGATAAATATTTTACTGTGGCCTGTAAATGACATTTCTCAATGACACTGCCTGGTAAGAAAAACCCAGTATCTCTATGGTAGCCATCAGGGTACAAGTAAGCATGAGCAGCATGCTGATACATGAAGTTTTCTATTTCCATTTTATCTAAAACAGTTAATTAGGATAATGTATAACCTATGTGGATGACAGTGTATAATTAATGTCACCCTCAGTACAACTAAAGCACAGATTTATGGAATCCACTCTTACAATATATCTGCATGGATTTCAACAAACTATATTTACGAGACTTTTGGAACTTCCAAGCATATTTTGGAAGAAGTACTAAGTTTAAATTTTACTGTAGTTGTGTGGGTCTCTTTTACTGGATTTTCAAACATGATTAATCAATTTAAAGATAAATCAAATTTCCAACAAATGTTCACTGAACTTTTCCACTAACTTCAATGTCTGTAAAACAGATCCTTAAACAAAGATATACAAACACCACAAGCTTCAGCAATTCAGTAAAGATAAGCATCAGAAGGTCTGATTACTTATATAAACCTTAAATTTTTTTTAAAATATTACTTTCTCTGTAGAGTCCCTGTATTTCTGTGCTGAAAAAATCCCTTAAGAATCAGTTTTGGCGTTTCTGCTGTTGGCTTCAGCCAAACCCAGGAAGTATGTTTGAGTAGGGAGAAAAAGATTTTTTTTATTTTAGGTTGCATTTTGAATTAAGCTAATTTCTCTAACCTTGGCTTTGTCCATGTGCCGGGAAAAAGTTCAGATAACTTCTAATTTTGTGTTTTATTTTTTAAGAAGTTCATCAATCTTCAATGATATAAAAATAATTTGCATTATCATTTAGCATAGTTCAGTGTTTATATGTCCATTTAAAACATCGATCATCTCTAGTTATTTCAAGCTTGAAATGAATTCAGCCCCTACATTTTATAAATTAACATTATGTTTTGTAGAGCCATGAATCAGGACAAAAGAGGTAGTTTCTGCAGCAACAGGAAATCTTAGCATTTATATAGCTGGTGAGAGAATGAAATCTTTTTCTGTAGCAAGAATTTAACTTTTGTTTAAAAAAACATGTAATAAATTTAATAACTGAAAAGTTTCATTTCAGATTTCCATAAGAAAAAAACATTGGTGGATGATTTTGTTTAAAAAGTATTGTGTTGAAAAACAGTTTTAACAGAAAATGGTAATAACAGATTAATGTATCTCTTCTGTGCTATGTTTGGTGAGAGATTAGAGTAGAGGGAATTACTTCTGTTCAACACATCATTGTGATAGTAGCCTTAAATATGTTTCTGTTTCTGTTAGCAGTAAAACCCAGTGTTACCGTATGTTTTCTCTCCATCACCACTGCTACTGACATCAGCTGCAAACCTAGCAGCTCACACTGCCAGTGACTTTCTGTGGCTTCTGTCATAGAAGCTTATGTTTGCCTGTTCACTGTCCAGAATAAACATATTTTTAAACACTTGTTGCAAACCATGACAAAGCACCATTTGTCTGCACACAGCAGTAGGACAGGCCGTGTGCTTTGTGTTAGGAAAAATGATCCTGATGTCTTTTAATTATCCCTACCCAGCATACTTTTACTCAATAAGTACAGTGCTTTACTCAATTATTAATCTATTAATCAAATTTAATGTAGAAAAAAGCAAATTTGTTGCATTTTATGTAAAAACTCACAATCAGTACAACATCTAGGCTTACTAGACTATTTTATGTTTTGCTGTAACGTGTGGATGTGCTTCTTATTCACAGCTGAGTTGATTGCTTGTTCACTGTCCAGAATAAACACATTTTTCTCCTTTGACTTGTGAGGTCTGAAGTTCAAACACAAGGTAAATTTCTCATAGGCTCTTAGAGAGAAAACAAGTTTTTTCAGCTAACAGTGTGCAATTCCAGGGAAGGATCCCTCTACTGTAAAGCATTTGTTGTCCCTTAGACAGGTTGTACTGAAACAAGTCCAAAGGAAAACTGATCATATTAATTTATAGCTTTATTTTATATTCACATTTTATCTATAAAACTGGCAGATACATGTTTTTACTCTGGATATATTGAATTAATATTTTATTGGCTGGCACATTTAACTTGTCTCAACAGGAGAATGAGCAAGGAGCTGCAGTGATGGCAAACAATAATGACAGCAGTGAGTCATTGATACAGAGCAACTGAGGAGAAATACAGAGGTTATTTTGTCTTACACTTTTTTAAAGGAAATGTAGAAGGAAATTATTTTCATATGCAGGCAGCAAGAATATTAAGAGCCAAATTAAAAATCTGTTCAACTTGTCAGAGTTACTGCATTATTCAGGTTTTCAACATTTTGCAGAGCCATCATGACTACTGTTTGCAGTTACAAACTCCATTAGGAATATAATAAAGTTAAATGAAAAGTCCATGAATTTACCAAGTACACTATTTCTAAAATTTTTACTGGCTTCTGGAGTAGGAAAAATTTTAAATTCTTAAAAATTCTTAGGTTTCATGGTGGATATTTTTGGTTTTCTCCAATCAGACACCAATTGTGATGCTCCTTTTCTGCTTCTCTTTGGTACTTTTACCTGAGTTATTCTTTCAAAGATAGGCCACAATCAAGGTGGTGAATTGCTCTTGCAACTCAATTAAATGAGTTAGCAAGAGCTCAAAATTTTGTGAATAATGGTGGTTTTTTTCCTCTTCCTCCCTATCTTGTTTCTTCAATTTCTCCAAAGTATTTTCCTTTCTTTTGGGGTAGTTTTTAGTTTACTTCTAATAATTATTTGCCTCATCTAGTGTTGCATTCTTGCTAGCTAGTTAATCTTGATTCATGATTAAAAAAAATTGTGCATCCATTTAATTTAGTGTTTTCATAAGGAGAGTATGCACTGCCCTAATGAAATCTAATAGTTCCTCCTCTTCCTTCCAAAGAAAAAAAAATAAAAGCTATGTTTAAGAAGAATTTTTGTTTCCTAAAAAAGAAAAAATATCCAAATGGGTGCCCAGGTGATCTATCTGTAAGCTGGACAAGGGCATGACTAAGATGCCTTTTACTCTACAGTCTGACAGAGTTCAAACTCACAGGGGTCACCACAGATGCCTCATGCTCCATCTCCAGTCAGGAGATGATCTTTCCACTGATTTTAAAAAATAACAGGCACAAGGGATGTTTCTCTTTATCCTTTAGTGGGACTAGTAAATGATGAAAAAGTTACCGTATATAGGTAAAATACTGAGGTTAGAATTCCCAGATTATGTTCCAACATTATATTTAGTTCCATGTTTAGCCAGCAGACTTTTTGGCAGACATTTTAGTTTCAACCTCAGTGACAGCAGTATTTCTCTGGAGTGATTATTTAGATTTTCTTTTCTCCTGTTCACAACATGTTTATCTAGCATTGAATATTAGTAAGATGTCTTTATTACAGAGGTGATTTTGCTTTTCATGGACAACTGTTAACATTGGGAGGCTTGGTGAGATTTTGCAATATGTTCAGGAAAAGGCTCATTGGCAAGAATTCTAATATTTAATGTAGACATGATTTCTAATTAATTGATAAAAAAGGGGTTTTATTCCCAAATAATTAATCAAAGCCTTTTTGAGGGAAAGCAACTCCCAAACCTGAACTTAAAATGAAGCTGCTCTCTGGTTTTGTTTTCTTTTATTTCTTACTTAGAATTATTACAATTAATGTCTAGACTTAAAAGTATCCTAAGTATAATCTCATACTGGGTCCACCTAAGTGGTTGCAGTCCAGTGGGCTTTGGTTCAAAAAGGGACTTAATCACCTAAATTCCATCATTAATGGAATAGTTTGACTAAAACAGCATTTCATGAAACTACCAACTGCAGCATGCTTACAAGTGGGTTTCATTTCAGAAGCTTAAACTATCTAAAATTTAGATGCAGCTGTGAACCAGATGGAAGATGCAAGTTAAATCCTTCCTCAACCTCAAACATTTCTAAACTAGAGGGCAAAGTAATGTCAGTCACATGGATTTTAAAAACAAAGATGTCTTTCACATGCCTAACATGTAGGACATACCTAAGTGGTGACCAGTAGGTTGGAAGGACTGAGATGTAGGTGCCTTCTGTTCCTGTCAAAGTTAGGGAAAAAAAAAAAAAAAAAAACAATGAGAAGAGAGCTCAGAAAAGGAAATTCTTTATACAGGATTCTGATTCCCATGCAACTATTTTTTCCCATGACCATTTCCATGAAAATTAACAATCCCTCCTTTGAGAAGGGATCAGAATCTGGGCTTCCCTCCTGCCATGTGGAATGAGCAGGCTGGAGAAAGGACATTTTAGGCTGCAGAGACAAAACTGGGGTAGGAATTTGGAGGCATCCCTTTAAAGTATTTCCCAAAGGCAAGCTTTGATGTGTTCCTCTCCATTTATCATGCTGAATTTTTTTAATCCTACTTCAAGACTCTTGGTTCTCTCTATTTAGCTGTTAAGGATATTAGGCCATTACTCATGTTTATGAATCCCAGTCATGGAGATCTCTGCTCACATTTTTAGCACTATGGCAATGGTAAAATTTGCTCTTCATTCACGATATTCAAGAGATGCCCACTGAGGTAATTGAGATGGTTCTCTACATCTTGTAATGATGGTTGTTCATGTTTTCAGTGAGCTATTATCTTGTTTGTTTACTGTAGGCTAAGTATTTCTGACCAACAAAGCTGGATATGACTTCTTAGCTGTTTCATTGAGAGACTGCTAGAAGTAAAGGACTGAGTGATCTCTAGCAACTGTAAGAGGAAAAAATTGAGAGAAAACTAGCTAATATTAAATTCTGGGAGTTCTATTGAACTCTCACTCATTTTAGTAAAATAAATAAATAAATACAAATTCTAAAGTTAGATGTTTGATATGTAAAGCACTGCATCAGAAACTATTGCCTATACTTTTAGTGATTTTTAGCACACAACTTTTTCCCATGGATTTATGATTGCATTTATTTTTCAGAATTTTTATATCTCGTTCTGTATGTTGCAATTTTCATAGATGTATGTTCAGGTTAGGGCAATTTTAATTTTTTTTTGTTATTTATTTAGAATTATCCTAAGTTTATTTGTTAAACAATTTTAAAATGGTATGAAGACAGTTAAGCTGTATATATTTGAAAGAATTTGAGGTCATCTAATCATTGCAAAAGCAAAAATTTCTGATGTAAATTTACAATGTCTTTTCAGGTTGCCCTGCAGTTGTTTATGTAAAATTTTTAGATCTACTCTTTGCACACAATATACCTTACTTTTGTTTCAAGGGATAGCAGATAGTCAAGTTGTGTCACACAGTAAGAATGATGAAAAGCAAAACATCCTTAAGAATTCTCCCTCATCATCTGAGAAGTGAGATCCCAAGCTGCCATTGCTATAATATCACCAGAAAAAAATGCAGAATGTTCCTAACATCCATGATAGATAAAATGTAACCATTGCAATATTTTAAAATATCTGTTGTTTCTTCTTTAGTACATCAACTATGAAAGTTGCTATAAATGAGGGCTGCTTTGTTCCTCATAGTGAATTTAAAATTTCATTAAAAATTCATCAGAAGTCCTCAAAATTTAATATGCAAATGCAGTATTTCTCTCACTCCTATTTACTCATTATTTAATTGCTATTGCTTATTTGTTGCTTTTTCAGTTTCATTGTATGCAGATAAAGTAGATCTGTTCTTGCTTATATGAGCATGAATTCACTTTTCCTGCCTATTGTGTAAATCAGAGCAGCATTTCCCCTTCTGCCCTTGATCAGAATGTTCTGGCTGTAAGCAAGTGGAAAGACTGGAGATGTACTCTGAAAAAATATTTTTTGACTTTTAATCAGCAATGAGTGGCTTTTTATTCTTAACTTCCTTTCCTTTATCTCCAAGAACAACCAAGAGGAGCTATACCCTGAATCACCGTTTTTTCTAAGGGAAGGAAATTGTGTCCTAGTAGTCACTGAAGTTTGTTTTAAAGTTTCAATCCTACCAATCTCAGTCTGAGAATACTGAATATCTAAGTCCAAGTAGTAAGATGTCTATTGCTCCTGGCAGCTAATGAGCTCGCCAGTTGGGCTGCTGTGCAGACTTGCTGTCTCAAGCCAGACCAGTTTGGACCTGCATGGTTTGAACTGAAGCTCCTGATTGCTTCAGGACCAGTTCTGGGTTTTGGTGAAGATCTGATTTTGGTGTAAAGTAGTGCCAACTTTGCAGTGGCATTTTTTCCTAACTGCTGGGAAATGCCCATTCAGGGAGAAAAGGCCAAAGAAACAGAATTAGTTTCAACTGTGGTTTGTCTGCACATGGCTGCAGTATGATAAGCACACTAGAGTTCAGAGCCAAGTTAAGCTTTAGTCTTTTAAAGTCACTGGAGACCTACTAGACAAATTGTGCTGAGGAATAGTCAAACATAACTGACAAGATCTAAATCTGTGATGAGTGGAATGTTTGCAAAATATCAGGGAAAGTAAATGGCTTGTAAATAATCCTAATGCCCTCACCCTTTGGGGAAAACATTGAATACCAAGTAATATTTTTTTCTTTATGTTCTATGTTTTCTTAGATTGAACTTTTTTTTATTGGACTAAGTGGGTTTTATAGTGTTGATTACTAATAAAAAGATCTGGCTAACCTTGTCTTTCTTCTATAAGTAAACAGCATTTGCTTTTTATACTAACTTTATGAGACTTCTGTTAGCTTTGGTGTGGCTGATAAAATGAGGATGTACAGCCATTTAAACTCAGATCATAGATATCATGTGACAAAATAATTTTTCTTTCAACACAACCTCAGGGAAGTTTATTTTGTTCTGCAAAATATTAGGCACAGCCCAAAAAACAAAAGTCCAGTGAATGAAGATGGGATCAATTCCAGCCTTTCATTTGTATTAAACAAAGAAATGGACATGTGCAAAGACAGATCTTAGATTAATCTTGTCTAAAACAAACATCCTTTGATAGATTAACATGGTCATTACAGGCTAATTTGCACCATGATTGGGCAACAGTATAATGCAACGACCTTCCTGAATTCCTGTTCCTAGGTTGTTTTTTGTTAAATTACAAAGCATTTTCACAGTCTTTTTTAGAGGCTTGTGCTTGGCCTTATCTATTTTTGTGCTATCAGAAGGTATTTGACTATGCATGATATTTGTATTTAATCCAAAAAGTTTTTTATGTGTGTATAGTTATCTATCTATATATGCAAAATTTGCTCTAAGGATTGAGTCCAATGGTATTAAATCATCAGCCTCAGCCATGTAACATTCAAAATTAAAATCAAATTAAGTTAGGCAGTGTAACTACTTTGAAAGGATAAACCTGGCAATTCCTCTTTTAATTTATTTTTTTTATTTTTAAATATTCATGCTTAGCATCTACTGTCTCCATTTTTAGAGCTGAACAAAGGACACATAGGAAGAAATTCACTGAAAATTTGGTGAAGTTCACATCAGTCTACAAGTGTGAAACTCTGTAGGTTGCTAAATTCTGGTTCTATGCCTTAACATTGAGTAACCTCATCAGATATCCTGACAAGGCTTTTCTGTAATGAGTTTCTGTGGCAATTTTCATCCAATTGGTTTTGTTTGGACCAAACATCCACCCACAGATGCACGCAAAACAAAAAAACCCCAAAACGAAACCAATGAAAGCCAGCAGCCATGCAGTTGATTAAGGAAAGCTGTCACATGATCCCCTTGCTCTCATAAGCAGAATTCAACTCCAATGTTCTGTGGGAGAACTGGGTTTTATTTAAAATTCAGTCTTGGGACAGACTCTCCTCATCTCAGAAAAATGCCAATGGCTTGACTACTGCTACTGCTGTAGGCTGGAAAGGTCAGGGATGCTCTCTACTCTTGCTGTTAATACTGCGAACACTGCAGCTAAGTATGTCTTCCATGTAAATAAATGGATAGATGACACTCTGGTAAAGGCATTTGCTCTTTTGTTCATGCAAAGTAACTATTTATAAAATAGATAAAAATACAGCAACAGAGAGGAAGTGACAGTCAGTGACTCCCATTTGCTCTCCTAGTTCACTCTGTTTGTGGGACAAGTTGGGAAAACATTTTCTAGGATAGCACTCCCAGGCAAATCAAGGAGAGAAGCAGACATCTCTCCTGCTTATCCCTCTGCAACAACCCTAGAAGAAACAACAGATGTCTCTCACTTCAGTGGAGAAGTCTATCCTACTACCAAATCATATTTTTATTAGCCCTGTGGCCAATTTATTCCCAGCCTGTACATTTAGTGAGACAGGGGAAGAGGGATATGTCCTCCTCTCTTATTTGTGCCAGTGCCTAGGGCTTGCTCCTGAGTGTAAAGATTGTGGCTTCAAACTTCCCCAGTGACACAGAGATCCTGTCTCTTCCTTCTTGCTTATGAAGCTGCTATGACAAACGACACCTTCCTCTTCCTGAAATGTCCTCCTCTCCTCTCCTCTCCTCTCCTCTCCTCTCCTCATTGCAGCCATTCTTGCAGCTGACCTCCAGCTCCTAGCTCATAGTTCTGGTTTCAACTAGTTGAAAGACTCCTTAAAAAAAGAGATGCTTTGCATTGCAAATTATGAAGACTTTTGTGGCTTGAACTCTAAGTTATTCTCCATTTGTCACTCAGAGACAGCTTTGGCAGAACTGGGTTTTTGGCTTGTGCTGTAAATGGTGGAATTAAAAGTTCTAAGGCTGCTAAAATCCTCTTCCAAGCCCAGGCATTAATAACATGATTCCTGTTAACTGGGGTTGCTGTTTCTGTGCCACAGTAAAGAAACAGTAAAGAAAGCAGCTACTCAAGTACTCAGTTATTCTGTCAATGTATTCCAGATATCTGGGCACCTCTTCTCACTCCCCTTCTCTCACTCCCTCTACTTTTTTTGTCTTTCCAGCTCTGATTCCTTGAGCTCAGTTCTACTCTGGAGGAAGGACTATGTGCTACTACAGACACACTGAAAACCCCTTAATGTCTCCTTTTCACACCTGAAACAGAGAGATTGAGCCAAAACATAAGAGATTCATGAATTATCCGGGTGCACTTCATACAACACCAACCTAATATGGAATAAATCTGAATCTCTTATCTTTCTTTTTTATTTTGATGACCCTGATTGTTTTCTCTTGTTGTTTCAGGCTTTATTTAAAAGGTCACAGTGGAACTGCTGGAAAACAGAGTAGTCTGATCTTGCATGGTGCTGAATTCAGTACAAAAGACGCTGACAACGACAACTGCATGTGTAAATGTGCTCTCATGTTGACTGGAGGTGAGTACAACTGACTCTGAAAATATGGTATATTAATAGGAATCTACTGTGTTTTCCTAAAGAAACCATGGATGAAGTTGTATCGTGGATATATAAGTCCCAAGTGAAAACTTCTTTTATTATTATTACTGCTACTTTTTTCTATACTTATGTTGTCATAATGCCAATACCTCTAGATTCCTATCATCAGAGAAAGGATTATTCAGAGATGCAGTCAGTATACTTCTGCACTGAAGCTGTTGCAACATCAAAGAGGGAAGCATAAGTTAGTGTAATTGTTTAAGCAAGAAAGGCAAAATAAAAAAGAAAAATATAAAAGATTAAAAAGGTAGAAAGAAGTTTGTGAGAAGTTGGACAATCAACCATGAAAAAAAAGAGAGAAATGGCCAGATATTAGATATTAGATGGTAAAGTCTAGACTTTTAATACAATTTCTATTTCACTTAGGCATGTGATTCTATTATTAAGATATTTGTAATGTATAAACTTTCTGTGTTAGGTGAGCATAATGCATAAAGACACTAAACAACTAATTCACTCACTTGTGAAAGACCAGACCTGCAACCACCTGTTTAAATCTGGAAGGTTTAAGCTGATACATTTTGTGAGCTGTGTCAAACTACAGAAAGAAAGAAAGAGTTGAGGTGGGGAAGAGCACAGACAAGTGCACAGACAAGTTTCACTGGGACAGTTTAAAGTCCCAAGACAATCTGATGGCCAGCAAGAATAATGTATATGATTGTATTTGTTCCCTCCAGGACAGAGAATGAATATCTGAGATTATCTCTCAATTCAGACTCCTAATGCTCCTAAGAGTGAGAATTTTCTCTGGCAAATGATAGTTATTCCTAATCCCTATATGGTCAAGCTCATTTTTATCTCTAAAATACCACATTACAGCAGAAAGCTTAAACTGGGATTCTTTGGTTCACTGACTGTATGAGCAAGAAAGGCCCTTTCTTATCTTCACATCTGATCTTGTTTGGAAACTCTCTCTCAGTGGTTTACAACTTTCCTGGAAAAAAAATCCCATAGCATGTAAATTTTTCAGTATTTTGGATCAGACTCTTAAACCTGTATTATTTGTGGTTACTGGCACTCTGATTGATTTCAGCTCAGGCCACATCCAGGCACATATGAGCCTCTAAAGCAATCATCTGCTAAGAGAAGATGGTTTCCTATCACTGAGAATTAATATCAGATGCACAACCCAACTCCTCATTCTCTCTTGCCAGTTGGGAGTGACCCAGTTGGGAAAATCTTTAAGGAGCCAATTTTTCAAGCTCTTCTAACTTCCTCTAGGGATATCATATTAGAAGTTGTCATGGGAAGCTTCTTCCAGTAGACAGGTGATAAGACACTACCTCTTCATTTCTATAAAAAATAGAAGCTAACCAGTTAGATCTGGAGACAGATAGTGGATAAGAAGTCAGTAGATTATTTTAATTAAAGCTGCTGACCTCTCCCTTTGGAGAACATGCTAAATTAAAGTGTGTTACTTCCAGGGCAGGCCAGAGTTCTGAGAAGCTCCTGAGTGTGAGCTGTGTCTGTGCTGAAGTGCAGGCTCATTCATGTGTCTGAGCTGCCTGGAAACACCCCTACTCCCAGGCAGCTCCTTCTGGGAGCTGAGGCTTTGTTTATTTTCCTGCTGAGTTCTGTGACAGGTCAACGCCCCGCTAAGGTCAGTCTGCTGTTGAACAACCTTTCCACAAGGTTCATATACATTGCTGCAGCATTCCTGTAAATCAGCAGCATAGCCACACATTGGAATTTACTGGTAGCAAATGAAATGAATAGGGATGAAGGGGGTGAATTACCAAAGGCTGAGGAGACCACAAGTTTACAAATCACCACACAGTAAAAGGAGGTGCAAGTGGAGGTAGATGAATCTACTCTTTTGAACTAGACTCTGAGTACTGTTCAGGTTGTACAGCACTGAAATTTGTAGTTCCTCAAGAAAGACTTTAATCATGCTAGAGTTCTCCTCAGACACTTTGCTATGCTTTTCTCCTTGAAACAACTTTCTTATTCCTTGAGAAATATCAGAATTTAATTAAATATCAAAACATCTTTTTAGGGAGTATATTTCAGTTTTCTACCAGACAAAGACTAATTTAGAAAAGTAGCAATGATAACAGGTTTTGGAAAACCTCCTTTTTTTCTTTTCCAAAAAGATATCAGAATGTTAGTTTTGGCAACATCACAGAGAGCTCTTTAATGATGAATGGTATGAAATCTGCAGGCAAGTTTCTAGCTATCTTGACAGTTTGGGTGAGTCTGTTATCTCTATGAGGTGAAATGAATATATTTATGTCAGGAATAAAGGCTGAGATAAGCCAAAGCTCAAGACTGTGATATGGTTATAATCAAGGCTGAAAATAAAAATGTAAGGAAAACACACATTTCTCTCTGTGATCTTGCTAGTTGTCAGTTTTATTTGGTCTATATCATAACTATTATTCTCTCCTTCTATATCTCATCCTTCTTCCATAGAATGAGAAATTAAATACTGGGAGAATAATACAGAAGCACCAATAGTGTATTGTGTCTGTGTCTATCTTGCCTTTTAAAGAGACATGCTATGCTACTTGGCTCTATCTTTATGTGAATTTTAGGGAATGCCTTCAAAATTATGTGTATGAGCTGGATTCTTGACCCCTCTAAACTGTCATCATATTTAAATGTTTTAGCTGGTTTTTTGTGACTTGGAAAATTTAATCTAAGCGTACTTGTTTTATTTTATAGGGAGACAAATCATATTTATTCAAATAAGTTTTTCATTGTTTCAATATCTCAGGCCAGTAAACCAAAAAAAAAAAAAAGGGTTTTATATATATGTATATCCCCCATATTTCAAGCCTTAGTCTGAAGAGTGTCCCAATGAGTTACATACACGGCTTTTTTCCAAGAAACAACACTAAAAATGCAACAAACTGTCACCAGAATAAGCCTATGAGTAGAAGTTCAAAATTCTTGGATTTCCAATACAGCCCTTAATATTTAACATCTCTGGATCAGATTCCTGGGCCAAACTTCCATCTTCTATTCTGCCAGATACCACCTGTCAGCTGAGCCCCAAAATAGTTTGTGAAATTGTTTTCCATCACTGGAAAGTGACTTATGGTATATTGGCTCACCCAGAAAGAGTTAAAGGTGATTTTCTTTGTCTGGAATTGGCTGCAGTCTGAGGTCTTCCCAGTGGCATTTACCTTGCTTCAAGTGAGAAGTGAGAATATTGCTAAAATTCTGATCCTTAAAATAATTTGACAAAGACGGAGAAACTTTCTAGAGGTCTTGGGAGGTTTGAAGCAGCATAGATGACTGAAATAAATTGTTTAATTTTACTGGAAGCAGAGGTCCATCCAGCTGGAGTCTCCTGTCTCTGACAGCAGTCAATATAGGCATAAGAACAATGCAAATAAATTATACCTCCCTTGAGTATTTTCTCAGTATCTTTTGAATCTCAAGGGCTTCCTGAGTCAGAGAAATATGTATTTGGTAAACACATATTTACTGAGCCTCAATAGATTTCTCATCTATTAAGTCAGAGATTGCTCAATGACTCCAAAACCATGTTGCATTCATTGCCTGTTGTTTCACTGCTTTTTTCTCCAAGTGGTGAATTTTATGAATCTCTGGCAAGACGGGTATAGTGGATTCAGGTCATGACTTGGAGGGAAGTTCTTGGCTAAACATAGAAATCTGCCCATACAGTCCAGTCAGAAGAGCCACAGTTTTTCTTATATTCTCCTTGAAACAAAATATTTGAAAGAAACAATCGTTGGACACTTAAGATTATCCAACCTGATCCCCTGGATATGCACCTAATTAAATAAAAAAGCACAATTTTCAAATTTTTATTCATATTCCTGCTTTCATAAATAAATTGCTCAGAAAGCACCATTAATGAAGTACCATTTATATTGCCAAATATTTTAATGAAAAAAAATATAATCAAATGGTTAGAATATTATTTGGTTTTTTTGCTTGAAATATTCAAAATATTTAATTAGACATATGATTATGCATAAATTTCAACAAAATCATTTCTACATGGGTATGTTTATCAGGGTTAAATATGGGCAACTGTAATACAATTTTAGGAGGTCTTCAGGAAGTGACTAACTTTTGACATACTAGAACATAGTCACCAGTCTGTAAGTTTCATGTTATTTTTACCTCATAAAAAGGTCCCTATGAAAGGGACTGCTTTATCCAGTTGATATGAAAGGCTGATGCCTTTTCATCTTATGTCCTGACAGTTAAATTCTTATTTAATCTTCAGCTTGTCAAGTGGTAGTCTGGTCAATCCAATACTCTAAGGAATAAAAGAACACAGAAATTACTTCCAGAGGTCATTTAGTCCCTTTCCAAGACAGTCTCTTCTCTATCTATTTGCTTCTGTCTTTCCATTGATTCTCAAGATTTCTACTGATGTTCATTCTCATGTCAAAATCTGTTACTGAGTTTGTCCACACTTAATATAAGAAAGATTTGCATGTTGACCAACTAATTCTATGATAATTTAAATGTGTTCCATCCTGTCGTATCCTCTAACATTAGAAAGAATAGACACCATTCCTTTCCATTTCATTGAAAGGTTTTTAGTTAATTTTAAATTGTTGGCAATTTTTCTTTCAAATTCTGACTAAACAATCCTAAGTATTTCCTGTTACATTTACTCTTTTGGACTCTGTCCCATGGCTGCACTGTTAGTTTGAGGTGTCATCCGAAACTTCATCCAGAGAAATTAGCAATGAAAAATCAAGCAGATCCTAAGTATTGCCATCTAACTTATTTAAAGTACAGAATGTCAGAGACATTGAAATATTTCCTAAAATAAATTTCTATTTCTTTTGAACATTGAGGACTATTTCAATATTTTTGGATTTTAAATTTTTCCTATTGGCTTTGTTGCCAAGTGCAGTAAATTTTATGGACAAACCCAGAGGGCTAGAAATAAATACTGGTTTTCCAAAAGATCCATATATTCCATAAATCCATATAAATTTGCCATTCAGACATACTTTGGGTCTTATTGAATGGCCTGCACTGATCCTGCTGCATTTGGAGACATTCAGCTTCCTCAGGAGGGAGAACTGAGATGTGGGAGGAAAGCATTTGCCATCAAACATGCAGCGTTTAGACACCCATTATTTTAGAATGTAAAATTCAACTAAAAACTTCCCATCAAACCTGAGTGATCGTTACAGTTCCCAGTGAGCACCAGCCTTACAGTGCACTCATGAATTAATGAGCATTAGGTCAGTATAAAAGAATTTTATATGCATACATGCTTAATTGCAGTTTATACAAGCCAAAAAAGCAAATCTGTTAGCGTTGGCATACAAAAACCCTTTTTTTATATTGCTTTTGACAAGGAAGATTCTATCATGCAAAAATTATACTTTTCACTTCTGAAAGCCATTACAAAAATGATTGCGTTTTTTTTTCTTTTTAATATTGCTACTCGTTTGAGCAATGTCCCTTTATTAGACATTTTTTGCAAGAACTTGTGGAAATTATTTCAATATACATTCATATTAAGTCAAAGATATAGTACAGTATAGATATAATGTATTCTGGAGCTCAACTATCTGAGATAAGTAGCTTAAGCATAAAAAATATATTTATTAATGAAAAAGGCTGACATGAAATTTAACAATTTCCCATTGGTTATAGTAACATGAATTAAAGACCAAAGCACAGCTATACACAATATGACCCTACTTTATCTGTTCCAGAAGAACAGCCATCTACAGTGAAGATTCACTTCTATTTTTATAGCTGAACTTTCAAACAACTTATCTATGCATTATTTAATTTATATTTTGTCTGGAAAATATATTTTAAGACCTAGGGGTTTTATTACAAACAGAGATGGTAGAGCTGCTTGCAGTATAAAAAATGTTAGAGGTGGGCTAACTTAATAAAATGAATTGGCCCTCAGTTCAAATAGGTAATTAGTGACTCTGTGATCACAACAGCTTGAAGAAACTACCTCTCTTTCTGAATAAACACTCTCTTAAACTTCTCATGAAAGACTTCTTTTTCTCACTTCACTTTAAAATCCTTCTTCTATTGTTATTTCTTACGATGCCCACTCTTGGTAATTTTCATTCCTGATTCAAATATCCCATGGAAACTGTTGCCAAAAGTTATCTCCAAAGTTAAAATCTTACTACGGTTCAAAGATGACTTTGTACTTATTTGAGGAAGCCATTACCTTGCAGAGAAAAATAAACAAGATTGTTCATAAGAAAATCCCCTGAAGTGCAGGTGATAACCCAGCTCTGGCTACTGAGGGTCATTCCTTGGGTCAGACTGTCTCACAGCTCTGGAGCTGTTTAATTTGGTGTTTTCTACAATGTCAGTGCTGCAGATACACCTTTTAGAAATCTCTGGTTTATGTTCCCCCACTTCCTCATAGCTACCAAGAAAGTCACTGCTTGCATTCCTCTTTCCCTTAACATACAAAGCATCTGTAAAAAACATTTCCTTTGCATCCATTCAAAGATGTGAGTTTTGGTGTTGAGACATGCAGTAGGAAGCCTTGTGATAATCTGAGCCCTAAGGGAGGGAAGGCCTTTCAGAGGACTGCAAGGGAGCATGGAGAGAAATAACCATATGGAGAAAAAAAGCCATCATGAATCAAAACAAAACAACGTTTCACTTAAAAAAACAAACAAACAAACAAACAAACAAAAACCAGTGAGAAAGTAAACCCAAAGTTTTAATACAATATTAGGAAGCATCTTTAAAATATTCATTCATTCATTCATTCATTCATTCATTCATTCATTCATTCATTCATTCATTCATTCTCACTAACAAGAGCAGTACAATAGGAAAAAAGTTGAGATCATTAAAACACATCTTGAAAGAAGTGCTTATTTAGAAGAAATCTTTGATGAGAGGTTGGAGCACGTCCTCACAAACGTTTCATAAAATTATGTGTTTCTTTGGCTTATTCCAGTTTTTACATTGATTTTGTATGGCATCACTGAAAACCTTCACCTGAAAAAAGACCATTTATGCATCTATTCCTGTTCTTTTAAAATGAAATCATAACTAGGTCAGCTTGCCATGTCTTCATCCCAACATCATAAACAGAATCCAGCTGCATCTGAGTTCCAGCTTTGAAAAATGAGGATTAGGATTTCTCTGTTTAACTGCATCTTAAATTTCTACAAGATTATACTCTGGTTACAGTAAAACATCAGCTGTACAGCTTTCCCTTTCTTTGGTTATTGCCCCCTTAGGCATAACATTGAAATCAAATGGAGGACAGCTGTACCAAAATAGAAAATTGTCAGAATTTATCTGGCATAAATTCATCCCTCAAGATTTCATTATGAAGTGTTACTTAAAAAAAAAAAAAAAAAACAAAAAACCAAAACACTAAGTACTTTCCAAAATCTTAAGAATTATAAGACTGGAAGCATAAATTATGTGGATCTGAATACAAAGAACAGTGTAAGCACTGGTTCTGAGGGCTAAACACAATCAGTATAATTTCGGTGGTAGTAGTAAACCATAGACTAAAATACTTTCATATAATGTATTCATTATGGGTAGATAAAAATCTAACCACTAAATATGATGGAATTGGAGGATTCCCTGGGACAGTGAACACTGTCTAAAAGGAGTTTGTCACAGTTTAATTCCTTTTCCAAAAGTCAAAGTGGAAAACACACAGAAAATTTTAAAAAAAAAAAAAAAAACCACAGTGACACGTGCAGAATTCAGTATGCACTCACTGGATGACCAGTTTGCCACTACCAGTACTATTAAAAAATGCTTCACAAGAGGTCCTTGGAAGATTGCAATGCTGTGATGTGCAGGCTAAAATACCTTTTTTAAAAATTAAAGTAGCCTTTAACTAACAAAAGCAAAAGTCACTACCTGAGCTTTATGATCTTATTTACCTCATGACACAAATGTTCAGTACAACCATATTCCATGGAAAGATGCATAAAAACTGTGCTAAAGATTTACAAAATTATAGGTTTCACTGTGAAAAAAGTCCCAATGGAAATCTTTCTGACAAATAGAACTCCTAGCCACAGAAGTTAATACATTTTTGATATTGGGGATATTTACTTTTTGCAGTCTGGGAATTCATTCTGCCTTTCTCAGTGTGAGCTAAGAATCTTTCTCTTACTATACATAGATACTCTGCAAGGTGTTGGAGAGAAAATTCTATTCCCATCAAGGTATCCAGCAAAACTCCCACTGCTTTCAGCAGAGTCAGCATGTCACCTAGTTTATATTTGTCAGTTTGTGTTCTGTAGTCCTGGTGTTGCCAAGTTTCATGTTATTTGGAATTTTTCTTAAAGCTCTAGCTCCCATGGCAATCTAAAATTCACCTTAACAAGCAAAGATCTTGGAGAGATAAACAAGAGAGTTCACAGATTTATTTCATCTTAAAGCTACAGTTTAAAATAGGGCAATGCAGCACCACAATTCTCAAAATTCAGTTCCTAGCAGCATCTATTCTGGAAACAAAAGTAACTGAGCAGTTGAACAATCACAGTAAAAGCAACAGAAAAGGACTGGTAAATAAAATTAAATCATGCTTATACTCAAAATAACAGGTGAAATTACGCAAAATACTTTTGAATTATGGTCTTTATCTGAGGTTTAAATGAAAAATGCAATACTGTCTAAATATGAAAACCGCTTCATTTGTCTTTCATGTTCTTGCTGTTACTCCACATACCGAATATAAAACTAGAATGCTTTGGGACATAATTACTTTTGCAATTCCCTAAATACACTTGTATGTTCTCCAGCACTGCTGACTATAGAATAGCACAAAAGAGCAAAAAAGGAAATATGAAAATACCACCCCAGCACTATTAGTGAGCTATTTACCAGAATTTCTTAATCAGCTAAACCTAATACAGCAAAATAAAATATTTTGTGCACTTGCAGTTTAAGATTTTTGTCTTACCATTTCAGGGTGGTGGTTTGATGCCTGTGGCCCCTCCAATCTCAATGGGATGTTCTACACAGCTGGACAAAACCACGGGAAGCTCAATGGCATCAAATGGCATTACTTCAAAGGCCCCAGCTACTCCTTGCGCTCCACCACCATGATGATTCGGCCTTTGGACTTCTAAAGGAATTCCACAGCGGATCCAGGAGGAGCCAGGCTGGCACCGCCCTCAGCAGCAGCAGCACTGTCACAGTCTGAAGGTAAAAGGCGAAGGGCTTCTCGAAAGCAGCACGTAGGGATGATGCAAAGCCGCTTTGATGTCACTCCATAACCTGCAAACACTTCCCAACAGTCACCCCACGTTTTGATTACAGAGGCAATCTTGGTTTAGAAGAAGGTGGCTGAAATGATTTTCCAAAGAACTGGATTTGGCTATTCTGCCCAAACTTGGTGCTTGCCAGTGGATGTCAAATTTTTTTTTTTTTTTAATTCAGCAACACGATCAGAATTTGAAGAACTGGAACATATCAACCATGGTCTATTGAGTAGAATGTGATTCAGCAGTGAAATGCCAACATTATACCCATGAAAAAGGATTACAGAGACACTTTTATTAAAACTTGTCTTAAAGCATCCAAGGTGACCACTCCAAATATTGTTTTTCTTAATGAACTGAATTTGAATAGTGGATGGATTTATGTTAATCCCAGAGTCAAATTATTTGTGCAAATATAATTTTTCATTAAATACTTTAAGGACAGTTTTCTAATAAACTGAGTCAAACATATGAATAACGATAAGGATAATAAGCATAAATTCCTCAGTTTCTCTGTAGAGGTAAATCAGGTAATTGGCATAATCCCTGAGCTAGGATTTATAGTGTGATAACAAAAGTAGCTGTGTTTTTAGGTTTTTTCTTTCTTTCATTAAAAGCAGTCTGAATGTCATGAAGAATAATTAATGGAAGGTTTAAAGAATGTGAAATATTATCCAAGAGAGTATACAGGATTTTGCATGGAATTTTTCCATCAAAAAACATCAGAAGGCAAACTGTTAAGGTATAAAAAATTACATAAATGCATAGCTTAAGGCAATGGATTAATTTTGCAGTATCCTTGCATGTGCGCAATTTATCCTTAATTATTTTACTTTTTTATTACATTTTTGTGAATATCGGAAGCATGCCAGTTCTACACAGTGCTTAGGTTACAACTATAAAAAATACTCATCAGAACTGTACAAAAAATAAAGAATTGTGAACTTGTAAATATCATATATTTCCTGCAACAGTCATTTATTTTGTACAGGCAACCATGAACCCATGCAAAGGTGAAAAACCTCAAAAGGATATAAATATTAAAGAACTTTAGATGACTGCTTACAGGTTGCTAACAAGTAATTCTGTTCTGTTAAAATGCTGCAGAAGTGTGGAACTATTGGAAAAGATAAAAGTCTTCTAATAACAAGCAATAAAGTAATGGGTGGCCTATGGGGGTACGGAGACAACTCTTTCCATTACAACCCTTTTGATTGTCATATGAATAAAGTCCATTTGGGAAATTAGTTTGCAGTCATTTTACTTCTGCTAGAAATTAAATGAAAAAGTGTACCCTACTCCCACTGAAATCAAAAGTAATACTCTCATCAATTAAATTTGGACCAACATGGCACACAGAATCTGCACGTGGTGAGGTGTTTGCTCATCTCTTTGTGTTTTGTTCCATTCATTAAACTGTTCCTGAGATGAGGCACAACAATGATCTGATTTTTTTTAAAGGGTAATGATAACTCTTTTTCCCCTTACTTTTTCGCCTTTTTTTTTTTTTTTTTCTTCATTTAACAGTTTATTTCTATGGAATAGAGAAAAAAATACTTGGACATTTTTAAACACCTCTTCCTAAAGATCACAAGGTTATAGTACCACTGAGCGCTATTGCAGCCCCTAAGGGTTCTCTGATTTTGTTACAATTTGATGTTTGTTTTAAGTGGGAAGACTTTTTTTTTTTTTGTGTAGTTGTATATATTTATATATATATATGAAATAATCTTGACCAAGGGTTAATTTGAAGTTTTCTGCTGAATAAGTTACCAAACTACTTTTTACGTAGCACTTTCTTCACAGACATGTTTTGTCCCAGTTTCAGCAGGGTTTTTTTAATGGCCTTCATTAATGTGCAAAACATGCAGTCTCTCTCCCACCATATTCTCAAAAGATAGAGTTTTGCAGGTCTCCAAGTTAAGAATGCTGTTTTTGCAGGTCCTGTTGCAAAAGGCAAAACACTTAAAATTAAAAGCATGATATTTACTGTTTATTTATCTGGGTTTGAAAAAAAAAGTGGATTTGGTTTCCTATCCTTTATAATAAAATGTTTTAAAAAATTGTGGAGTATGTGATTTTGATTTGCTCTAAGTATAGCTTTCTGTGACAGGCTGATAACATTTCAAAAGCCACTATCTCTCAGTGTAACAAATAGTAATAAGCTTAGACAGATTGTAGGAAGGGAGGAACTCTAATTCAAGTTTATCCAGTAATTATTATTTCTAACCTTTCATATACATACTCCAATATTTTTATTGAATTTCCTTGATTAAAATCATGGGACTGTATTTGTTGTCTTTGTTTCAAATCATACAACTCTCTATCAATCTTTAAAATACAAGATTTCTTTAATTCAACAGACAAAGATGCAAATTGAAGTGTGATGTTTTCCTTGCTTTATGACGTGTTCTTCTGTCATCCATTTAATCATGTGTGGCAGTGACAAATCTCTGCTGATCTCTTACCCAGAAATTCCTTCTGCTCCATTTGTATGCCTTTTAACACCACAGTGATCAGTTTTAGCATCTCTTTGTAGTCAATTTATCCTCATTTTCTTGGAATTTTTTCCTAATTGACTTGTTATGTTCCTTCGGGGAAACACAGCTTTTCAAATCAACACTAAAGGTGCAAGGAACAATAGACCTAAAAGCACATTTAGCTCCTAAAGTTGGATGAATATGTACTGTATAAATTGAAGAGTTGCAACTCCTGAAAATGCTGGGTTTGGAACTGATTTATATTAAAATCCTACTTGCCTTGACAGATAATAAAAAAATAGTCATTGGTCCGTGGTAATAGTAACTTTACTATTTACCCTTCACAGATGATTTCATGATTTATAAAATAAGAATACACAAAATTTTGTCAAACTAATAGATGCGTTTTCCAAAGCATATTGATCCTTAATTTTTAATATCTTTTGAGGCTGGAAATGGTACTTAACTACACACTTTCCTAAGTGCCCTAGCATCCAGTACTGACCTATTAAGTATGTAAATCATCCACATTTATAGTCATTTGTACAACTGTGTCCCAAGACAAAGTTCCTTAAAAAATCCTTCCAGCTATAAAAACAACTTTCTTCTCTGCAGACTTGAAGCTCAAACCACAGTTCTGACCATGCCTCAAATAATCTCGTTTGGGATTGGCACGGTTTCCCCTTCTCCTCTGGGAAGAACAAAACTGAAATAGCAATCACAACAAGAGCTTAATTCTCTAGGTAGGATCAAGCGTAATTTACAACCAGATTGTGCTGCAGTTGTTGCCAAAAAGCATTCTTACCTACCAGCTTTTACATGGGCTGGACAGCCTGAGGAGACAGGCACTAACCCTGCATACAGCTTGCTGCTGCTGCTGTTGTCTGACTCTCAGCTCCGGGGTGCACACAGACACAGACACAAGCAAATCCATACATCCAGAGAAAACCTGACACAGGCAATCCAAATGATCTTCCCTAAATTTTAGCTAAAGGACCTGTAATCTCAAGTAAAAAAAAAAAAAAATTAAACGAGCCTTGGTCAAGCAGCAAGAGCAGGAAGGAGAAAGACAGGGGTGAAACTGTAATGAAGAGAGGGAAAAGACAGAAAAAAGTTGAAAGGAAGGGATTACCTGTGAGACACAGCAGCTTCATATCTACTGTGCCATGACTATCACACATTGTGGGAGCTCCCTTGTCCTCTAGGAGTTTCCAAATTCCCTCTGCCTGGCTCTTGCTCATATGAGTAGAAATCTATGAATATTATTTCTATTTATATGCCCTGAGTGGTTTGTTTGTCTGTATGTTTTTATAATCTTTGCACAGGGACCAATTTAGCATGGATTTTTGAGAAGGCATGCTGCTTATGGTTATGTCAAGTTAGCTGTGTAGCAAGTCCTGTAAAGTGAAAAGTTTTTTTAGAAAATATTGCATTCTTTCTATTGCTGTGTAACTTTTAAGTACTGATGATGAAATAGAACCTATGTTAATCCAAAATCCTCTTAAATTAGAGACTTTGTTCTTCCACTAGAAAAAATTTCTAATGCCCAGTGCAGTTTTCCGAGTGAGTTCAATTAAAGAACATTAAAGAATGGATTTATACTGTAAATATGACCCCCAAATGATATATTAAAGTACATCAAGGCCTAAACACCAGTCCTATGTTTTGATAGAAAGAATCTTGAGCCCTGAAGTGTTACCATAAATTTTCTTTCTCTTCTTACACTTCTCAGCTTTCTCCCACTTCAGTAATGCCCCTGTGACTCCTTATAAACTGCTGGCAGTGTTTGCCTTTTGCTGCCTGGAAGCAGTCACAGGAGGCAAGCACCACATTTAACAGATCTGCAGATGCATGTGTTCACACCCACACCACCACCCGTGGGGAGAGCAAAGTCACTCCCCTCCAAACCACTGGCAAGGAACATTTCTTGACACTTGTCATTTGCTCTGCAAGGTTGTGAAGTGAAAAATAAGACACACAGAGGTCCTTCTTTCAACTTAAACAGGAAGCAGGTGCTTTGCTAGGTCAGCCCTAAAAGTGACTGCAGAAGAGTAACTCATAAGCAGCTTCTTGGACACAGTGGAAATGGAGGAGGAAAAAATCTCAAACAAGGTTAAAAAAATGGAGAATCTTAATATGCTAAAGTGGGCAAGAAAGAGTTGAGTAAGAAAAATGTGTATTATAGAATAAGAAAACTAAGAGTACAAAGGAATTATATTAGGAAGCTGAAGGCAAGGTCAGCAAAAGAAGGCAGTCAGTCTGACAAAAAGAATTTAGCAAAATGGCAAAGATAAAAGCACTGGATAAGAAAAACTGAAGAAGAATTGAGCAGAAGAATCTGTTCATTTATTAGAGCACAATTAGTATCCAATTAATTTTCCAAAGCCTAAAGGGAATAATATCACCCTTTTACTTTCTGCTTTTTTTTCATTATTTACAATGTAATGGAGGTACACTGGTAAAATCTAAAGCAATACTTAAAAAGCAGTTCCTTCTTAGATGAATTTTTGCTAACATGCTGCCTGAAAAACAGTTCATGCTTTTAGCATGAGACACAAATCCACCAGTAGAACAATCAGCTTTGGAAAATATTTACTCTTCCACTAAGAGATGTGAATCACCATCCTTTTGCAACCCACTTATATTTAGAATAATTGTCTACTATAAAAGAAACTACACATTTCTGACCTGATCTCATTCACTGCATTGTCAAACCACTGACTTATTTTGAGTAATGGAGCAGAACTACTACATGTTTTTACTACTCTTCATTTGAAGAAATTTTTTCTTTTTAATTTGAGCACTTCTAGTTTGGAGTTCATATTTCACCCACCAGTGATGCTTGTTTAATCTCTTTGATAGCTTCACTTAGTGCTGTTTCTTCTGTAAAACCCTCAGGCAAAGTTTTCCTGAATTAATGCAATGGTTCTTGTTGCCATCTTCTGCTCTGTCTTCACGTGGAATATCACACACCCAGGAACCAACACTGTCCTTTTTGAGGGGTTTCATCCAGTCCTTCCAGGGAATCTGGAACTCGTGGGAGCAACATCAGTGCAGATGCTAGAGCCCACAAATCCTGGTCCTGGTTCCCACAAATCCCTGTGACCAGCAGCTGCCCAGCCACACCAGGGCTATCTGCACCTTCATCCCGGTAATGGGGGTGTGCTCAAGCTCCACACCCCACCCCTGTTTCCCTCCTACCTGTTTCTCTTGGGATACCTTCCTGTCCCAGACCAGAGAGAAGCATGGCCCAGCAGCCACCACAACAGCTGTTCCCATGGGATGGTGTCTCTGCACACCTTCCTGCAGGCTGGGCACACTTTAAAGCTGTGCTTCTGGAGAGACTTAGAATGCCTGGTCACAAGACAAAGATGATGCAAATACATGTCAATATCTTTTTAAGAAGTTCAACAGCATTAGACAAAGGCTTTTCCACTAATTCTATTTCTTAGAAAGGATTAGATTAAGGAACCTGTGCTAGTTTTGCAACAGGAGCAGACAGAGAGTTTTCTAAGCACATAGGTGAAGATGTGTCTAATATCCCTCAGTTTTGGCGTGCTACAAAAGCTTTGGCACTAGCTCGGAGTTTTCAAGGCTTTGGGAAAAGACAGTAATAAATGCACTAGACTTTGTCTGGCAAAAAATAAATTTATAAGCAAGAAGACTTTTACCCAAAACCATGTGAAATGCAGAGATAGAAAATTTACATTTGTGACTGTGAATATGGGTTTATGAATGGAGGTTTAGGCAGGAACCAACAGCTCTCTCACAGCTTCTTTTTGATTGAATGACTTGCGCAGATTCACTTGACACTCACATCTCCTGAATGTCCTTTCCATACTTTGTGAACTACTCCACAGCCCAGAGAAAAGATCAGAAAAACTGCCTTAGTTTGATATAATCTAAAATAGATGAAGTGCAAGTATATATAAAATGTTGGAAATCCAAGATTTATAGGGTGAGCAACCTGTTCAGGTTAAGATTTATTCATGTAAGTACTAAGAGAGTAAAAAAATCAAAAATGCTTATATTTGCAGTGAATTTAGATATAGTATAAATATATAAAGTATATAGTTTAAGTAGCCACTGGGTGTGTGGAGAAAATGTTAAAAGAACACTTACTGTGGAACAAGGCAAGCTATCCTGTCATCTCAGCTCACTCAGAAGTGCAAAGAAGCCCTTTTCCCTGAAGCTTCTGCTGTCTGCTGCCACCTGTGGTTGGAAAAGAAGCTTTTCCAAAGATGAATTCATCACCAGAATCAACTAAACCTGCAATGAGAGAGCTAAGAAAAGGAAACAGAAAGGACCAATGAAAATGGTCAGGATGTCCAGCATAGATGTTAAAATGAATTCTATATTTAGGTACATGTTTTCAGTTTTAAAAGTACTGAACTCGCACTGATTTTAGTTTATTCCAAGCAGATTAAAAATACACAGTTTTTTTAGCAGTGTAGACCCTCCCTAAAGAAAATAACTATATGTACAGAGTAAAAAGTTGCTCAATAAACCATGGGGGATGGAGAAAGGAGAATAACATTAAACTATTCTAAAAATGAATGTTGCAGTTATTGCATTTTCACTAGACCAGAGTTATGTATATAGAGCACTCCCATCAAGAGGCCTAAGGAAGAAGCAAAAAACAGAAAGCCATAGTTCAAGATGGGAACTGAGCTATATTTGAAAAAACCCACATTAAAATAGTCTTCAAGACAAATTCTCGGTAGTTGTAAAGGAAAAAGTCCAATTTCTTCTTTGAATTGAAATTTAACCAATTTATGCACGAGTTATCCTGAATGTTTTAATTGCTCTCTCATAGGTTTTATATCATGCTTCAAGAATCACATTTCAATAGGGTTTTTGATAAATGAAGACTAATTAATTGGGAAATGAAAATATATTCTTATAATTTTATATTTTTAACTCCCCAACTAATCCACTCATTTCAGTGCCTTTATTTACTCTGGAGTCATATTCAGCAATGGAAAAGATACTTTGTCTTTTCAAGAGTTCAAAAATTCCTTTTTTCCCCTTAAGTGCACCTGAGTGATATTTGCTATGGGATGGTCCAAATTAATATCTTCAGAGCAGCCCAAACTGCTAATCCTGTTGCCATACATAAACTATCTCACTTTGCTGACCTTTCACATTCTAGTGTTCAAACCAGAGTGGCACTGAGGTTAGGATTCACAGGTCACAAGGCCACAGATAACCTGAGATATTAGCAGGATTTCATGCAATTTCATACAGAAACCAGAAGTAAATAATTATTTAGAAAGCTAGAGAAACCCATTTGTTTGTGCACTCTTGTCCTCTTTGAGCTTCAAAGGCAACCAACTCAGCATCTCTGAACAAATAAAAATGAATGCAGATGAAAGAAGACCAGAAGCAATTTGGTTATTCACTGGACTCAAGCACAACAGACAAACAGCCATTCCATGACTGCCCCAGAAGTGCTCCAGCCCCACAGGCAGGTTTGATGGTGCCTGAGGACCAGCGTGGAGGAGCTGGCACTGTGTTACACAAGCAGAGAAATTTCAACCTCAGAACCTTGGCTGTAAAGAAACGTAGGATTACAGAATAGATACCCTTAGAAAAGCAGCATTTTGAATGATGGTTTAATGGCTGAAAGGCCATTTTTCACAGCAGGTGCGTCCTGGGCCTGTGGTTCAGCGCTCATCTGATCTGCAGATGACCTGAAAGCTTGAAGGCCCATGGAAAATGAGACCAATATCCTTCCTGCCATCTTGTTTGGGTCAGATGAAGTTCTGGCCACAAAGGAGCTCAGATACCTCATCTCATGCTAACAAAAATAACCTTTCCCATGGTTATCACTATTACACACCCTGAAGGGGCCCAAATCAGCATCATTATTTCACATTCTTCTAGACAGACATTTCCACTTCTCAGTTAGACAATGAAATGTCTTGCAGATGTGGTTCTAACAGATCAGTTTGTTGACACATAACAAACCTCACTGCTACTCAGTTGTGGAGAGCTATTTTTACTTAATGCCACAGATTTCTTAGATGGGATATTTTCCAGTTGACTACCCTAGGAGGAGCACATCCAGGAACCAGCACTTTCAGAGCATGTCATACCTAGTGAATAAGAGAAAACAAATGTACTCATGACAAACAGTCCTACTCCTACTAAATGAAAGGCAAGATAAAAAATAAAGTCACTGTACTTTTCAAACTACTAACACTTGTGCAGTGCATGCACAACCAAACTACTTCAATGGGCTCAGAACTGCCTCCTGGCCATACCTTTTCTTCAGATTTTTGCAGTGTGTCTCTTGGTGTCTTTAGCTCCTAGAACTTTGGGATAGATTCAGGACCTATCAAAATGGATCCTGAATTTGTGTCCTTTAATCTGGAACATAATATAAATAAAACCAAACATAAAGACTCAAATATTCTTCTTTCTTTACAAAAATTTTTAGAAATTGCTAGTTGGCATTATTTCTTTCTGTATTCACTTTTTTAGGAACAACACTCAAAAAAGATTTACACAAAATAGCAAGGCAGGGAAAACAAAGATTTCGCAGTCCATGAGATTTCTGCATTGCCAATGGGAACATGGAGAAACTCTATTTAGCCATGCACCTGTCTGAGCCTCCTGCTGGCATCACAGCATATTAAACTGCTATCCAGGAAAGAACATGAGTAGCAACATACCAAGCATGTCAAAACACAGAATGGATTATCAAACAGATCTAATTTGTAAGAGAAATCCTTATTGCTCAGTGAATGAATTATGAGATTAGTGTCATGGAAGCGATAAGCTTGGTATTCCACCAGGAAATATCAGGTTACTCTGTGCATCCCAAAGTATTTGTCTCCAGACAGTGCTCTGCACATTGTTATCAGAAACAACGACTGCACAATAAGCGGCTCCAATGAACAGCCAGCAGGACCCTGCCAAAATGAAATGGCCTCTTTGGTGCTATAAAATGAGCTTCCCTGACAAGTGTAAGATTTCCTTCTTCCATAAAGGCCACATCCCCAAAGGAGTCTTTTTTACTCTTGTCATACTTCCTTGTTTGCGTTGCTCAGCTTTAAACAGAAGTTTCCCTAGGTTGTCCTTTTTTTCTTTTTTTTCCCTCCTTAAGGTGCAGATGAAATGCTTTAAGGTATATAAGCACGTTTTTAAAATGGCTCCATGCACACAGAACCTTCCAACAGCACTGTTGCAATGAATAATTTTGAAACCTTTTTATTGTTCCTTCATATGACATCTATGAAGAGGAACCAGAAACTTAGCTAGATACGTGTAAACTGCAGTTGCATTACTTGAACAGTTAAATAGGTGCCACTCAAATGCTTGTCAAGGACTGAATTGTCCTTTTTAGGCTTCATGCCTATACTTCCTGGAGCTAAAAGCAAACAACACAAAGCTTCTTCTTTCCTTTTTTTCAGTTTGCTGTGGGTGGCTGGGCTCTAGGAATCTCCAAAGTGCACTGGCAAGAGGGTACAGGCTGACAAGGCAGATTGAAAGGTTTCCTCTGGGGAAAAAGAAAAAATTAAACATTCTCTCTCTAAAAGTCATGTAACTGGTGTTCAGTGACTTGGAAAGACTGGTGGACACTTCAGCATCCATGGGCATCTGGGTGGCTTGAAGATGGCTGAGGAGGACACTTGTCACCTGCGCAGTCTGGTCAGGATTCTTGCTTAGCCTCAATAGAAGTGTTCTGGTGTCAGCCAGTTTTTGCTTTGCTCAAGTTGGACTACTGCCATAATTCCAAGATCAGGCTCTTTGTGGGGTGATGTCCTGTCACCAGCAGCATTGCTGGTGATTAAGGGTGTTAGATCTGTCTTTGCAGAACAGTCAGTGCCTGGGCTATTCTCAGCCAGGACCTCGCTTATTCCATATTGGCTACAGTACATGACCTATCCAAAAAAACTGATGGGCAATTTCTCAAAAACAGTATAAATCCAAAGACTTTCTCATATTTCACAGCCTATGAACTTTGGAACTATTTTCCAGTGGAAATTTTCTACTGAGTTGTGCTCCATCCTAATTTTATTTTAGACTTCTTTATTTTACTTTTATATCGAGGTGAGACACAAAAATGAGAACCAGCCTGTGTTTAGTGCTGGAAAAAGAAAAAAAAAAAAAAAAACAGCAGGCTGAGGAAATATTGGGAAATTCCCACTGAAATATTCTTGTAACCTGGATAAACAAAGTTGAGGAAGAGTAGAAAACATAGCAATTAAAAAAATATAAAAGTATGTCTGAGAGTGCAGGCCTCTCAGGTCATCACAGAGCTTCCATCACACAACCTACTAGAAATAGTGGGAAAAGATGAAGCACAATCATCCCAGAGACAAAGTTAAAAATTGTGATATGGCACTGGTGGTGCTCAGTCAAAGAAAAGATTAAAAAACTAATTACCATGTTGTTTGGCTTTGTCTTAGGTTGACTGTCTCACTAAGGTGTGAAAAAGTGAAGGAAGAATGGGGCATGGTCAGACTCTAAAGTCCTGGTCAGTTTTGTGGTCCACTGATTATTACAGCCTGGACAGTCACTTCATTTGCTGCTGATGGAGCTGCCCAGTTTGTGTTCACTGGCCCCCATGCTCCCTTTAAAGCTCCTTCACAAACACAGAGACTTGAAAGGAGAAGCACTAATTCAGGAAGTCTCTTAACACAGCAGGGTTACATTTGCAATATGGAAGGGTTAGGATTGAAAACCAAAGTAGTTTAATTCTATTTTCAAGAATCAGTACCTAACGCAGGATTATCTTTAATGACAGACATGGAGGTGTCAAAGGACTGTGTCAGGTTTCAGACCTTTCCATAGTTCAAATTCCTGTGTTTAATCAAAGGTTAACTGAATCACTGCTGGTAGAAGAGCTACCTCAGTGCAGTGGTGTTGTGGGTGGCCTACAATAAGTAATCCCATATTCAGGCTGCAGTCTCCTACATGCAAAAATATTTCCCGTGCATGTCTCTGTGTACAGAAAATACATGTGACAGAATAGACAGACTCTCTCTCAGGGCAGTGCAAAATATTTCTAACTTACATTATTCCTTAACTGTTTCATCCCTTAGCTGAATAACTTTATTTTTTTGGTTGTGACTCCTCTAAAATTATTTCCTATCAAACTGCATAAAATGAAGTAATAGCACTTAGCTTTCTTTAATTCTTGAGTGTCAGAACCCATATCAGCAGAATTTCAATAATTTTGTAAAGCTGCATTTTCTTTTCTTTTTTCCTGCACAGCATATTACTTATAGAAAAATACAGGAATTAAACTTCTATGAACTATAGTTTATTGGTTTGACAATACTCAACATATATACATGAACTAGGACATAAAATAGAAATTGATTAATATCGTGCAGTTGAAACTTCTACGTTATTTTTTTCCATCTCTAGTAACTAGTAGTGCAAATAATTTCTGTGAAAAGAATAGTATGGCTGCAGAATCCATGGCTATTCTTTGCATTCATATTGAGCTTTGTACAAAGTTTTGAAGAATGTCTCCTTTATTCCTTTATATGGTTTTTTGGTTGTTCAATTTGGTTGATTTTAACACCTGGAATGTTAATGACTTGCATTGATAAGCATCCTCAAAAATACTACTTTTGATGAAATTTATATTTCTTTACTTCACAGAGCTTATCTGTGGTTAATGGTTAATTATATATAAAATTTCTATGATATAATGAAGTATAATAACCTATAATGGCTTGATGTATCTGACACTTAGTCTAGATTTCTTGGTAAGATTTCCAAGTCTAAAAAGGTGAATGATGTCATTAATTGAGCTGTTTTAAGAAAATTTAAACCCAAAAACCTTTCTACTGCAACCAAATACCAAAAATATGCTGATCTATTTCTACAAAATGTGTTTTTTCACAGAAGATTTGCTATTAAAAAGAAATATTCAGGGAAGGGGAATTTCTTCTTAGAAATATTTGTGGCTCCACTGAAAACCTCAGAATTAAGGATGTGGGTTTCCAATGAAAGATCCACATATTTTGGTATTATGGTGGAAAAATTCTACTTTTTTTATAGACTCCTCCCTTTCCACCCCCAAATTTCCCTAAGGAAATCAACAGTTAAATACAAATAAAAAATGATAATTACTGGTTTTCTGAGAAGGAAATTGTGGGAAAATTTTAAATTCCTGCCCCTTCCCTCTCTATTTTAGGTAGTATAAAAGCATGATTAAATGTTTAAAAGCATTTTCCTAATTACTTCCTCTGTAATATAAGCATAAATATTCCAGCTCTTCTAGAAACACAATTGAATAAGGAAATAAGTGATAAGTTGAAAATAAGAAGTATCCCTTACTTCAAGTGTGACAAAGTGTCTTGTACAGAATTGAATGGAAAAATTGAGTATTTTATGAATATGTATGTTTTTCAGTAAGATCCAAAGGAAAAACACTGTTTGTCTCAAGCACCTCCAAAGATAACACAGGACTTGAAATCCATCCAAATTTATGTAATCCATAAACTGGCGGTCAACTTCCTACTCATCATCCTGAAACTCTCAAAATGACATGGCAAACCATAAAAAGTAGCAGGAATCCTTTTCCACTTCTGGGTGGTGCAAGAAATCCTCCTTTCCATATGCCTCCTCTTTTTTTTTTTTTTTTTTTTTTTTTTTTTTTTTTTTTTTGCCTCTGGTTTGATTCCAAACTCACCTTCAGTCAAGCAGCCCACATGGAAATAAAATTTTTCATACTTAGGAAAGCACAAGTTCCATGATAGCCTCACAAAAATCTGCCCCTTCATTCAATGAACAAAGGAGATCCATTCCACAAAACAGAGTTGTGGCATTCTGTGTGGCCTAGATAGCTCACTGAATTTCTTACCAGGTTTGGTCAAACATAAGGTCAGCCTTTGGATGGGTGACTGGAGAGCAGTGAAATCTGCTGGGCATTGAGAGTTATGCAAATGGACTGCACAGCTAAGCCAGCCTCTCCCCATGCTGGATACACAAGGACAATAAGAGAAAGGGAAACCTGCATCTGCTCTGTGTTTATAGACAGGCATAAAATGATTATTGCAAGACTTGTAGATAATATGATCCAATGTGGATACAAACCTCTGGAGTACCCAAGGAATTCATTTTAGTTTTGAAAAGGCTTTGATCTATCAACATTGACATTTTCTGCCCTAAATAACAATTAAGCCATTAGAGCAGTATGACTGAAGCCAAGTTTTCTGTAAATTCCCACCCCACAGCAATAGATGTCAGATTGTAACACAGGATAATTCATATAACAAAGAAATAATCCAAATTTTGGTCATCAAAAAAAAAAGCCTAATATAAATTCTAATCCAAAAACGACATCTGCACTTTTAAGCAAAGTGCTGTTACTTGAGTGATTAGATATCATGTTTGACCGTAAAGAATTCATGGCCTGTCTTTATTCCAAAAACTATCCAAACTGTGAATTCTTATTAGTGATTTGTCCAATATTTTAGACTGCAGTAGAAGTAATGAAATGTGTCAATAATTTGTTACTTTAGACTCCTTGCCTCAGAAATCTGGTTTCAATTCCATCTGGACTAACATCTACTTCTAACAAGCTTAGATATTTCAACATATCCAAAGCCAAAAAAACAAGTCTAGTGCTAAATCAAAAATCTGGGGAACATTTCAATACTCAAGTGGAAATAAGAATGATTAGCAGTCACAATGTCAATCCTAAAACTTAAAAGACAGCTGTTGAACACAGGACTGCACTGCTTGCTTTTGTGCCTTCATCAGTGGGAGCGAGCTTCAGTGAGATTTCACAGTGACCAAGACTAAGGGTGATGCTGAGTAGGACAACTTCCACAGCAGCTGCAGGGCTCACCTGAAACCCCCAGAGAAGCCTTGGGGATAGTGCAGCTCCCATTCAGCCCTGCTGGCACACACCAAACCCATTCTGCACTGCCAGGGAGCAAAAATACTCTGTGCTTCTCACTTGTTTCTCCTGACTTGTAGTCATTTGACAGAGATATGTGGGAGACACTTTATTCAAAGAAGCCCAGAAGTCTGTGAAACAGAGCAAGGATTAATTTTTGTGGTTATGTCTTGACAGCAGTTAGAGAAGGAGAAAAAAAAAATCATCTTCTTAAATCTTTTATTTTATGCTATAACACAAATTTAATTTTTTATATAAAGGCAAGGGAGATTTTGTGATGTGTTGCCCCATTTTGTTTAGGTGAGAACAGCAGGCTTTTCTCTTATGAGTAGAGGTTTCATTGCAGAAATTTAAAAAATACTGAAGATTCAACCACTATTTGTAGATGTCCTTTTGTTTTTTTTTTCTTTTCAAACCTAAAATTGTTTAAGTGTAAACAAAGTCATCCCATTACATGTATTTGTCACTCCTATGGTAACAGTCTCTGGTATTTTCAATATATGCAGGGCTCTTGAAATTTATTGAATAACTTGTTATATATTTATTTTGAGAATTTAGTTATTACTTTGACTTATTGTAATCCCATGTCACTCAAAATAATTTACCCTTGATCTGATTTGACTGTTAAAGCTCTTTCCTTAAGATCTGTTGGAAAGCTTTCATTTGACATCTGTTCATTTTGTTAACTGACTCTTCTGTCTAATCCATGCAATCTGGGAATTTTATGGTGATCATGAAATCTCAACAGTCATCCAAGTTGCAAAGTTTACAGTTCCTAAAGTAATTCTTCTTGGAACATCTTCAGTATTCTCTGAAGATGGCTGCTCTCTGTGTGCTTATCTAATAATCTTTCCTGAATATATATTTCACCCCTGGCAGTCAAAAAGAAATCAGTCGATCCCGGTAGATCTGCTGTAATTTGGTGCACTAAACCAAAAACAAAACCATTAAAGTGATTCTAACTTTAAACATACTTACACAAGAGCTTTGCAAAGAATTGCTAACCCTGTACTAAGATTGTCCATGTCCACAACCTAACCAAACCAAATTAAAGTTCCATTTCTGTAGTGGACTAGAGACACACAATGCTCTGCTGAGCCTCCCAGGTGTGAGTTTAGAGAAACTCTAAAATCTTTCCAAGTTCCTTTAGCTTCCTGTTTCTTCTGCATTTCTCTTAATCTTAATACTGCAGAAATGGGAGTATTCAGGGTATTTTTTCATTGTGTCGGATCCTACGATATCTGAGAAATTCTAAATGCAAAGTTTAAGTCTGACAATGGTTTAAAAACATTAATCCAAAGGAGTTTAAGAAACAACTTGAATTTCATTAATCAGTTTCACTTGTCTTTGAATCAGAGAACATTAATCTCACCAGTTTTAAGTTCTAGGGTGTTTACATGATCAAAATACCTGAACAGCCACAGTGCAAATTCTGTGTTTTTTTGTTTGCTACTTTAGCAAATCAACCCGCACCTCTGTAGTAATAGTATCCTCCAGGAATTCCAACCAGCTGAAGCATGATCTCCACTTCCTGAGAACATGTGGCTGTTCTCAGGCTGTGAATTTTTCCAAGGGTATCTTTATTTGATCTCATTAAACACTTCTGTCCCTTATGAGGCTAAATGCATTGATATACATTTTCTAAGTAAATCCCTAGAACACATTTTTAATAATAGGGTTATGCTAACCATGGCCCAGTCCTTGGAGATCTTGTTTGTACTAAGCAAAATTTTATAAATATCTGCTTAAGCTTCTCCAATTTCTAACCCTCTTCCCTTATCAGCTATGCACAAATATTTTTTGGCTCAATGCCTTGTCAACAATATCATCCCTTGACTCCTTAATAATCTTTCTATTGTGATTAATAGAGTTTTAAATTTTTGTTTGATTTCCAGAAAACCTGCATTGCCATTTTAGCCTTCTCAGACTTCGCAGTTGAAGCAGCATTTACAGCCCAATCATTCTACACCTTTTCTATTCCCTATGGTTTGCTTTTAAACTTCAGACTGTCCACACCACCAGAGACACCATGTAACTGTAGTTTGCAAAAGAAACTTGATAAATGAATTCTCAAAGAAAATTCATTCCAGCCGTGCATTCACATAAACTACAGCACTTCAAAGTGACATAGGTTGGAATGAAACAAATTTTGGTTTGATGAAAAAGATAGATTTTTTTGGCTTGATGGCTATTCCTATAGAGAATGAGGTTGTGATTGGAAATACCAGTACAAGCTTAACAATTTATTTTTCTACTGAATCATTTACTGAAGATATCACTGTCACTAAATGCATTTTATGTCTAAATATGTTACTTCTTTACTTTCTCCCATTTTTAAAGTTGTTTAGGACCTGCTGATTTTCTGAGTCCAACACTGTGACATTGCTCCAGTCTAAGTACTTGTTTTCTTTTTACTGTGACTCTCCACTGCTGAGGTGACCCTCAGTGAGGACAGAAATCAGTGTATTTAGGGGAGACTAAAAAGCTATCCATAGATTACTACTGTATAGCTTTCACACAGTGGAAGAACTAAATACCAATTAGAGCAGGAAACCCTACCCACACAGTTCATTTCTGTGCATGAAAGATATACACAAAGCAGCATGTGTCCTAATAATTTACAACCTGCCAGAAGAGAACAGATGGATGAAACAAACATATTGAGTTGTAAATATGTCATCTGTTCCCAAGAAATCTCAAAGCTCTAATTGGAGTCAAAAGGTTAAATTTATACTGAGTTTATAACCAATGAAGGGATGAGAAAAATTCACTAACCACTGTTTTTTAATCAAAATTGAGAGAATATTTTTCCTAGTAGATATCACAGTGACACAAGAACTGTTACACTGAAATATGAAAGGACTGACTTAACTTGGAAACTTAAGGAATAATCTAACAACAAATTTTAGTTGTTGATTGTCTCAAAAATCATGCTTTAAGTTTTCTCATGGTACTTTGAATCTCTACAGTTGGAAAAATAAATAACTGTTTTTGAAAATGTATCTCAACTAATGCTTTTCAAAGTTATTTGCTGAGGTGTGTGAGCAACCAGATATCAGAAGGGGTCAGACCTGACAGACTGGCAGCCATTCTGCTTCAAGCAGATGCATTACTCACACACTCTGCCCCAGATGATGCACAGCACTACTTCACACAGTCCTGCTGGAACTGAAGCAATCTCCAGGCCTCTGAAAACCACCCCAGCAAGGGATAGACACTTAAAGCCTCAGCTGGGAAAACCCATGGCTGTTTAAATCCCACATGAATTTCCACTCAAGTGCTGGCAGCTGTCCTGCTCAGGGCACTGAGGGCTCAATCAAAGGGCTACAGTCCATGAAGTTTGCTAAAAAGCATTTATAAGCAGCTGTGGATGGTACCTTGCTTGTGGTTTATGTGCTCTCAGCACAGAAGGCATCCAGCCACACTGACCAAAACATTGAGCAGACAGTCTTTAAAACAAGTAATCTTTCCTGAAATCAGCAAGCATTGCAAACTTGGGACACAGCATTATTGCTTCATGAATGATGAGTAAAACATGCAATAATCCCACATGTACTGTTTAGTCCTCTTGCAGAGCCTGAAAAATGAGGAGTAACATGATAACATTTTATCCTTTAAAATACTAGTTTTTAAATAAAGATTTGTATGTCTGTCTTATCAAGCCTTCTGTGCTATTTTATTCTTGTCTTTCTTTTGTGCTTTTAACTTCTCATTTTAAACTAAACTGACACTGCAGTGGTGGTCTAGCACTTTGTCATTTCTCCACAGCCTTTCTGCCTCCTCTGGACAGCTGATATTTGCAGGCCATGACTTCAACTGGATGGCAGTTTCCAAATTAGAACATAGGAAATCTTGTACCAGGCAAAATCAACTTTTTCCTGTATTCTGCTTTTCTATAGTAAAATCCCTATGTAACAGGTCTGAGAAAAGGGATAAAAGCAGGTTCAGAATGTAGGGATGATTTTCCATAAATATTGATCAGGAACTTCTTTATTCAGGGGCAATGTTATTATCTAACAGTTGTAGATTTTTCACAATATTTTTTCAGATTACATATTTTAAACCATTTGAATTTGTAATATTTCCAGAGTTCCAGGCTAAAGAAAACATCTGCTTGTGCAGGAAGGACAAAGACAGGAACAATCATTCTCTGTTCTACACACCTACTATTTTAATGAACTCCTTTCTGTCTTGCTTAGTAAATGTTCCTTCTTCATTCCTTTCACAGAAGCTGTTTCAAAGCTTTATTCATTCTTCTTGTCCTCCTATTTTTGACCTCCTCCCCCTCTTTCTACTGCTATTGTATTCTCTTTTTAATGGAGGCAACACAAATGCAGTCATAATTCAAGCTATAAGAGCTCCATAGCACTGTACAGTGGCAGAAGTTTTATAATTCCTATTTTGTCTTCTTTTCTGTTCCTTTCCAACATATGAGCTGCTTTTCTGACTACTGCTGAATAATGAGCTGAATAGATAACAAGGTAAATTCTAATCTTCCCTAATACAGCTCTCCCACTCTTGCATATGCACTAAAGAAACAGCAGATCCAGTCACAGAGCAGATGTTTTCAAATGCTGCTTGTCAGAAAATTACGTACACGTTTGCAAAGCCAGAAAAAAATTCTGTAACAATATTTTTTATTCTACTAGAAACATTATTGTAGTTATTTCAGATAGATTATGGAATATTTTTAATAAAAATTTTACTGAAAGCTACTTTCTTTTTAAAATCAAAGTTCCAATTCCATGTCTAAAGAAAAGAGAAAACTTCCACTCCTTTCACCCATGTGAATAGCCTTTTTAAGGCATAATGTGCACTCACTAGCACTGACTGCAATTCAGCATAACACTATTGGCTTAATGGGAGTGGATATAGCTTTGGAGTTATGTAGCACTTTGGCAAAGTCCTTTCAGGAAAACTTTTTTTATGTGACAAAAGAAAAAATAATATTAACTACTTTTGAAAAAAAGCTTATAAGAACAGTGAATGTATTCTCCACTACACAGTCATTGCTAAGTACATGTCATTTGCTCCTGAAATTACTTTATAGCGTGAAGCAAAGCCCAGAAAAATCAGTGGGAAATCTTCAATCTGGCCCTGTATTTGCAAATTCATTCCACTCTTCAGATATATATGAGCAAATCTATTTGACACTAATGTGCTAAAGCCTACTGTCTTTTCTCTTAATTAGTTTTGACTAATTCAGTTGATGAAATATGAGTTTTTCCACACATATCTAAGATCAGAATTTGGCTGAGTGTTGACAATATATCCTAAGATATAAGATATTGCATAGCTTTCTTCGTATGGTGTACTGCTGGATAAATATTTTCTCTGAGACCAAGTTCAAGTTGCTTCAACATCCCTTCCAAATTGCAGTGGAGGAATATTTGACTGCAGTATCCAACTTTTCCTTAGCACATTCTGTGTGAAGGACACACAGAAGGACACATTTTTGTGTCAAGAACAGCATGTCAGAACAATCACCTTATAAACCCTCATGCAAAGTTAATATAGCCATAGGTGGTACCTTCAAGTCAGTAGAGAAGTTTTACAAACTGGCACTGGTCTTGGTGGCTACTGTGTAGCATCACCCTTGAGATCAATTCCTCATTCTTGACAAGGAATCATTCAGAGTTATTCAGCAGAAAAATTGTCATTTGAACCATCAACAGTGTTAGCCTTTCCAAATAAAGGTCGTCAGAACTGGACTAAGGCGTGAAAAATTATCAATTTACTCACAAAATACACAACTTAGCATTGGGACAGGACACCTGGAGAAAATTCAGTCTTGCTTGGAATGGTTTAGTGTAGGTTATGTGACAATCTGATGAAACTTTAATCTTGTTGCCAACATGTGCCCCAAGGCCCAGAAATGACTGGCAAAAAAGACAAGGCTTGCAAAGACTACAATTTTTTGTCTCAGTGCAGCAGTTCTCTCTGAAACATGAAGGTAAATCCTCATACAGGCAATTAAAAACAAATAACAGTGGGATTTCATGTATGACCACCTGTTTGCATAATGTAAGTTGATATGTTCAGAGTCCTGTGAAATACCAATGCCAATGGCTGGTTACTTTTTATTCTTTAAACTTGAAATCATTCATCTGTGCATGTCTTGAACCAAGGGCAATAGCTGTAGCAGCTGCAGGGCTGTACACACTCTTATGCTCACACATATTGTTCCCTTGAATAACTCACCAGTGGGCAGAAAATTAGAACATTCAAACATCCAGTATAAGGCAGTAGGCTGACAAAACAGACATCTGGATTTTATATTAACATCGACAGAGTGTGGTTCCCAAATGTTCGGCTTTATTTATATGAAATGGAAAAGCAAATACAGAATCAGAGAATCACAGAATGAGCTGAGTTGGAAGGGACCCACAAGGATAATCAAGTCCAACATGATAAATCATTAGAATATATTTACACTACACTGTAGCCATGGAGGTATGGTCTAATTCAGGGTTTATGCTACGATCTATGTGAACAAGGTGTCGGTTTTAGCTCTTCTGGGAGTTCTACCTTAAAGACCTGTGGGAAAATGAGCTTGGGATGGCACAAGAAGCTTTCTTGCATCAATGATGCAACAGGAACTGCTGGTGCTGAAAGAAGGTGGGTCCCATGAAGTAAGAAAACTGGGAATGATTATCTTGGCAGAAGATTGTGTTTATTCAGCATTTGCCACCAACAAGACTACTGTGTTTCTTGCTGTAGAACACATGGTAGACAGCAGTGATGAGGACATGGAAGCTAGGGATGGCTTTTGATGGCAGACTTCAGGTTGCAATTGCTATTTTAGGCTTCTCAGTGATTCAGGCTTGAGTATGGAAAAGGTCTGTTGGCCAAATAACCCATAGCTCAAATAAGTTCCTCTCCAACTTTCATACCCTGTGTCTTGACCAAAGGGGCCACAAGATTCAGTGGCAAAAAGAGACTAAGAAATAAAAGAGTAGCTCTCTCTAACTACTCCAGCTTCCTTTACCCCTCAGAAGCTTCATGTTCCTTTGCTTTCCAAAGAAGTTCTGTTGGACTTTTAGCTGTAGTGTCCTAACCACTCATTTTAAGCACTCAGGTTCCTTATTCCTTCACACTGCTTGATTTTCCAGCTGCTGCCAGATCCAGTTCCCACAAAGATGATATTAAATCCTGGATTTTACAGCTATGTCTACACTAGTGAAAATGGACTAGGATACAGCCTGTGTGTACCCAAACAGTAAGGAGAAGTAATCAATACCCTGCCCAAGAAATGTAAGTACCCTTGAAAATGAAAGTTTCAGGTGATAAGAAATTGAGGGAAAGTGTTCATATCCCTTTGATCCAGCATCACTTCCTCTGTTCCATGTCCTATGAAGGTATTTATGCCTATTTTCACAGTGGTTTCAGTATATTTTCATAAATAAAGCAACCAAAGCATTTTTGAGCGATATGAATAAATAAGACTTCAGAATATTTAAATCATACTTGTTTTGTTATTCTGAAACGCCTTTGCTGACATTTGTGGGAAAGGAACTTTTCTTTTTCCAGTGTGTTCTGTGACATTCAGGTAGCTTCAGCTGAACATTTTCCAGGACTCAAGACAAATTCAGGCTGCGTCAAATAATTAAAATTAATATTTCATTTAGTGCATTTTAGAAAAAGAAATAGAATGGATCAGCAAGACATGCAGAATTATAAGGCTTAATTAATTAAGTTGAGAATCAAACACTCTCAAAAAGTCCTGCCAGATACTGCAGTATGTCTTGGATTTATATTCAGAAGAGAAAGCTGTGACCAAAATGTGTTTTGGAGCTATTTGAGAGTGATCAGATAAGTGTCTAAGAATGTAAATTAGAGGTGAAAATTCAGCTTCATAAGATACAGAGGATTTTGAAATTGTTAAATTTGATTGCAGAAATTCAGTTGATGGAAATTATTCAATTAAAGATCTTTGGATCATGTACTTGATGAATATGTTTTTTAAAAAGAATACTTAATATTGATTTTTATTTGTGACTATTCAATTTCTGCTAAAATCATAAAAAACCCTAAATTATATCTAACTTTAAAAAAAGTATTTCCTAGTATGTGAGTTCAGAAAAAGCTGATCTAATGAAATATGTTTTGATTCAGAATTGTAACTAATTTTAGAAGTTTTAATTCTGTTGCCAATGCTTCTACTAAGTCATGTTTCATTCCATGTGTGTCCCAATGTCTTGGGATAAAGAACAGAACATCTCTCCTTCATCCATTGCTCTGATTCCTCTCAAGAACTCTGATCACTTTACTCACTAGGCTATCCTCACCATCACTCACCCTGGACTCACTAGGACAAAATACCATAACTATAAGACAAATTATTATCACAACTTAGGGGGTGAGTCCACAAAGGGTAAGGCTGAGGACTGCAACATTTAACTTACAGACATTTTACTGACATCTTCACAGTGAGAAATAATTGACCAGCATTTTGAAAAACTCTGTTTTGGACACTGTATGTGTCTGTGGTACTGCAGTAGTACCTGAGACACTCAAAGATGAGCAGAACTAAATAATCAATGCAGCTATTTTAATTATCCAGATGATTTGCTCAGGGTCAGCTCTGCAGCTATGTCCTGTTGGAGATGTGGAGATATGGCTCCTTTTCAAGCTGTCAGCTCACTAAAGAGCCAAGAATTAATAAGATTTCAATAATTAAATTTTTGATATCCATATGAATATTAATGTCATAGTTTGTCTGCATTTATTCTTTGAGAATAAAAAAAAAGCTCTGCTATTCGTTCAGTGGATTAACATTAGCAGAGCTGACATTTAATACTTTCTTCAGCAGAAAGTTGCTTCTTAGAAAGATGAAATTTCAAAGATGGAAATGATTCCTTAATTTGAAGTTAATTCTGGGAGAATAAATTCAGTCAGAGAAGGAGAAAATTTGGAAAACTTCACATTGATATTTGGGAAGGCATTTCAGTCTTTAATTTTTAACAATCTGCATTTTGAAAAGTACGAGTCTTTAAAAATTGTATCCTAAAGATAGAGCAAATGTGTTTAAGTTTGGCTCAAACTGTTTATTTTTCCTGTTCTATGCAATTTATCTCAGGGTTTTTTTGCTTTTCATGGAGGAAACAAATAAAAAAAATCTCTAAATTATAAAGTTATTAAAGTTACTTCCTCTAAATCTTTATCTTACATAGACAAAAAAGAAAAAAAATTCTAATGTTTGATTTCTCCATAAATATATAGCAATTGTAAATACTCATGTTTATATGTATGTTCTTGCAATGTCTCAAACAAATTCTTGTTAAGTTGCCAGTGCTGCTGTTTTTGACACAGAAATTTGCTCCCTAGAATTGACCTAATTCTGCAAGACAGGGAGCAACCTTCATTTTGTGATGACAGCACTGATTCACTTCAAAAGTCTTTGCATAGACACCAGACAGTGTCCCTGAGTGTGGTAAATTGATGAATAAGAAGCAAAAAAGTGGGGGTGTAGACCTCAAATTCCATCTTCTGTTTCCCAGTGAATCTTTAGTAGGGAAAGACTGCATCCAATTGCTCCTATTACAAGGCTGTAGGAAAGAATTTTCAGTCAATGTATTCTGGCTTACAGAAATAACCCTCTCCAAGAATAATCTCTGAGGGCTCTATTAAACAACAAACAGTTCCTCAGCTCTCTGACCAGAAGCCAAGGAGAGGCCACAAGTGACACAGAGACTGGCTCTGTACACAGACAGCTGATTTGGCAAGGCAATAACCAACATACTGAAGAAGGCCTCTTGGTTTTCCTTTCCTTTAAATTTTGCTCAGTACTGAAACTGCAAAAGTTGTAAACAGGTTGGTGTAAGTAAAAGCATTTCAAATGATCTCTTTCTTGTCTTGGAGCCACTGGCTAAACTGGGATAGTTGCTTGAACTGGTTGAGGTAACCACTACTTTGGTAAAAAAAAGCATTTTAATCCAGTCACAACAGCTCTTTGTTACATTTGTTGCTATGAGAGAGATCTCAAAAGAGATAGTATGATTATTTTTATACTTAAACTTATTTTTCTCCCATAGAGAAATCTTCCTTTAACTGAAAGGCATATGACCCATGGTGTTCTTTGTGTTTATTTTTTCCCCATTTTTGCTTTTTTCTCGGTACACCCCCAAACAGCTTTCTGGCTGACCTATGTGCCTATTGGCTGACATCAGCTGGGAGAGTGAAGAGTCCTGAGAATATCCTCATCATTAGGGCCAAGATGTTCAACTGATACAAGAGCCAAGTAATTTTTGGACTTTCAAGTGCAGATTGATTAAATTATATTAGTAGATTTACAAGAACCTATTTGTATCAGACAGAATATAGCAAGACAGAATATAGCCAGAATAATTTATAGAGTCACTAGAAAAAATCACAAATATTTTTAATTAAATTATATCATTATCATTACTTTATTATATTATAGCATCATCTCCAGATTTTTCATGTACTGATTTCCTTCTAAAAAAAGCTGTAATAGAGTAAATAGAGAATCAGTAAGACATCTGCCATGTCAAATTCAACACAAGCAAAGGACTGACACTGACTAGACATCCAGTCTAAGCTTTCTTGAAATCTTTACAGTTTTGAAGGGATTTTTAAGATTTATAAAATTACATTAATTTTAAAAGCCCTAAAATAAATTTTAAAAATGTTTAGAAACAATGCAATATAGTAGCTGGAAATTATCTGGAATGTAGAGACAGTCACCAAGAACCACATTTGGGGGAAGTGGATGCATGATGTAGGAGTTGGGGCAGCTCTTTTGGCATAACTGGAATTACACTAACCTAAATAGGCAGCTTACACCTGGGATCTACTTTAAAGACTTTACACTCTTTTAAATAATGTGGAAACAACTGGAGTCAGTCCCAATACCAACATGCTTCAATAACTGTGTTATATCATGCAGATTACTTGAGACAAAGTGAATCTCATGTTCTGCCATTTTCAAACAAGTCATATGTTGGTCAATTGAAGACAAATTCTAAAAAATCTCTCTGAAAGACTGTCCTAGTCCTTAGTGCTTTGCAAATCAGATCATTGTCACCACAAGAAAAGATAATCAGGTCTTCAGGTGCACCCTGTTCCCTCCCTTGCTGTTGTCTCTGATAGGCAATATGATTTATCCAAAGATCAGAACACTAGGTTGGAATTTCAGAAGGAATTCTCTGGATTTCTCCCATAATGAATGCATTACACAGTTGGGGGAGTTGTGATGATTGGATTGACTTTGATACAAGTAGGCTTGAAAAGGGGTGTAAAATTCTGGTAGAGACTGGGGCAGATGGGCAAACTGGTCTCCTAAGGTTGCAGGAAGCTTCTGGGTTGATCATCCCCTGGCAGGGAGATCTGCAGGGTACATCCAGCCCGAAGACAGGGAACACTCACCTTTGGAGAGGTGAGTGAAAATGCTAAGATCCAGTCACATGCAGAGATAAAATCCTAGAGTAGCTACACAGGTGTTTTGTTGCTTTCCAATTGTTCACTCTGTAAGGCCAAAGAATTTAAATCTGTATGCTTCTAGCTGGACCTGCTTATCATAACACTTTAGACCTGCTTATATTTTATACTGCACTGATAATATTTAGATACTGTATTAGCAACAAATATAATCATAGTCATCCACATAATCAGTGGCATTTCTTATGCCTGACTGAGACTTCTCTTTACTGCTTTGCTACAGTCGATATTAAAAACAAACAAATTTCTTTTTGCCATTAAGTATTGTGAAAAATGACTTTTCATCAAGGCTGTGATTCTCAAAGGTTGCATGGCCTTACCAGAGGATAATGACCACATCACCACAGAAAAATGAAATCTCATCTAAAAAGGCTGATTTTCAAGAGTTATTTTAAGATCAATCAGAAAAGATTCTAGAAGAAATGACTTACTTTCTGATAAACTATGAGTGTGTCAGGAAGGACTCAATGCAGTTGCCCAAACAAAGGCTCCTGGTGCCATTTGCAATGTCCAAGGTAGCTGACAAGGTGTCACTGTTGAAGACGAAACAGAGAACCAGAGAACTGCGTTGTTGTGGAGCAGCAGTTGGAGGCTAGGTTATTTGTGTGATTTACCTCCTCCTTTTAGGCAGCTGAAAGGAGGATAAATGCTAACACATTTATAATTAATAAGGCATCAGAGTATAGAAAAGCTGTAAAAAACAAACACATATTTTGATATCTCTAGCTCTGAAATGAAGACCCTATTCATCATAGCATTAGAACTTTATATTCAGTTGAAGTAAAAAATAACTTTGGGGTACTAGATCAATTTTGCTATGAAAAAGATAGAAGTTAAAAGTTCTGGGAAATTCTTTTCTTAAACTGAAAAAAATTAATATAAACATCTTAGTTTCAGGAAACTCTTGGGAACAAGTTTTAGGAGCAAGTCAATAAGATACTAGCTAGATAATTGATGAATCTGAATTTTCTTTGGATTTGCATGACCTACTTTGTAGATATTTAGCTGAGAAAGTGTTGAGAAATATTGTTGATGATTTATGGCTGATAATGTTCTTGTGTTTTAGGGTTTGCGAGAAATGCTTGCTACTATCTTCCACTGGCTTTAGGCTAGCATCTGGCCTTCTCTGATTCAACGCCAACAATGATAATTCATTTCTTCACCATGTTCCATTTTGGTTACAGCAATGCAATTTACTGAAACTGGAAAGCATCAGCCCTGGGAAAGTTGCAGCTGGTACAGATGCAGGAGAAGTTCTCTTCCTCACTCTCATCAGTCACAAACCCTTTGATTTGCACTTGCAGCCCACACACCATCTGAATTGGTCTCCAGAGATGAACTCCATCTTCTCATAAGTTCAATAAAATCCTGTGGGTCTGTGTAATGCCTGTTTGGGACACTGGGTCAAGGCCATGCAGTTGGTGAGATGAACTCAGGCCAAAGTGCAACTGTGGTATCTGTTCCGTTTTGCTTCATAGGATGCACAACTCAGTCCCTTTTCTGGACTTTATTCCTTGTCTTGAAAATTACTGAACTAAAAGTCATTTTACTATTTTGGAAGCCAAAATAAAAGAAGTGGGTTTTTATCAAAATTAAACACAAAAAGATTTGTTTCATTCCTCATGAGATGGAGAGACTTCCTGGGTGTGGAGGCAAGTACAGATACTGAATTTGTTGGCTTATATAAATATTCAGGTATCCATCTTTAATACATAAAAAATTATTGTAACATATCTTATGGCTAATTCTCCAGGGTTTCTTCTAGATACTACTAAGCTTTTGAGTTACACTATAAATTAGAATTGCATTCAAATGTAGAGTTTGGTTGAACTTTAGTTGAAAGTCTTCAGGAAATTTATTGATGGATTGTCACATATACTTGTAATAAAAAGACTAGAAGTCACATGGAGACTGTCACTTTATCCTGTGTTTATGTACAAACATAGGTATATAATAATATACCCTAGAGTAATAAAATTGTTTGGGTTGGAAAGAACATTAAAGATCAGATAATTCCACCCCTCCTGCCATGGGCAGGGACACCTTCCACTGAAAAGGTTGCTCAGAGACTTTTTCCCTATGTATGCATAACCATTGCTATCAGTTTGCTCTGCTTGCTAACAGGAAGATGTTCAACACCTGGAGGAAAACTGACTTTGTTTGATCTTCAGGATTCTGTTTTGGAATATTTTTTGTATATTTTACAATAATTAGAAGTTAATTATATGCAGAAATAATAATAATAATGTAGAATCTTTAAGCTTTTTGTTGCTTTTGTCTATCACAAAAAATAATGAAATAATGAAAATGCCTTAATCCTAAGCAAACTTGAAAAATAACCTTTTTTTCTAGAGGGAGGAAACTGTGCTTTGTAAAGTCAAAACAAAAGCAAAGTGCATCCAATTTACCTCAGAACATACACATTTAAAAAAAAAGGGACAAGGGCTTAAAAAAGCACAAAGAAAAAAATCTGCTATTAAAGGTATGTGCATAAAAAAGTCATATAGAAGAACAAGGAGAAAAAAAAGAGGGGATAGCAAAAGAGAATGTCACCACAAGCCGTACCAGCTAAAATCTTGATAACAAAATATGCAAAATATTTCTAAAGTACACTGCAGCCTACCCACTAGCCACAGAGTAATGAAGACCTCACATAAGCAAAGACATTACTTAACATCTAATCTTCATAGACAGATCAGTTCCATATAGTCCCAAAGTTCAGAGAGAAGCAGTCAGCTACATTTATTGTGAATATTTTGCCAAGTATAGACAGGGTTCAATTGTACTGAATGGTTCCTAATGTCATTGAATATAATTTTGCTTAGGCTTCCAGCTGGCAACTTCATCCTCTCACTGTCTCCTTCAGTCTCTTGTGTTTATTTTACAATTGTACTCATGACAGCAGAATTATTGAACCAGCCTGTGCAGTCACAAGATGGTCATTTTCAACAAAAAGTGTGTGAAAAGTGGTCTGCAAGCAAGTGATTCAGATTGCACTGTTCAGTCCAGATCTCACATTTATAATTCATGTCCAACCTTTAATTTGATTTTTTCAGGGCCTTTTCAGCTTCTGAAAGTCATTGTCAAGGAAAACGAGGTAAACTGTTTTACCAGATTTTATTAGTGAGTAATAAAATTAGGAAGTCCATTTGTAAATTGTGGTCGTGTATTCTGGGAAACCATACTGGAATTAGTCTGAGCATTTATTGTCCACAGACTATAAAACTAGCTGTGTGTTGAGAACCAGCCCTTTACTCTTACAGACAGTCTCATTATCTAATCCACTGTCTAGAGCATGACAGCAGCAGGGCCCTTTAGCAGTATGGACAATAGAAGAGTTTTACTATTGAGCAGTCAGATTCTTTTTCCTCCAAATCTGGCAACATTGTGCTCGTTCTGTCTTGGCAAGTGTAAAGTTGAAAGCAGCCCATTGCTGAGAATCTCACCAGCTACATGTCTGTACACAAATCTTGGAAGCTTGCATGAAAGATAAGCATTAAGGAATCCAGTGGGGTCTGACAAGAAGGGTAGTTCCTCTTCAAAACTGAGGGATGTCATCTTCAGGTGTTTACATATAGACAGTTCCACAAGAGACAGGTGATTGCAAGGAGGATCAACAAGCAGAGTCCTGAGCTAGTCAAGGCACTGTGAATCAGAAAGCCCTGGCTGATCAGCTGAGCATCTCTCACTGCTGATCTATTGACTTGATGTCCACAGACCATAAATCTGAGTGCACACCAGAAGCACACAGAGATACCCAAGGTTATTCATCTAGATCTGCTTCCCTCTGTGAAGTTTAGTTGTCTAAACAGAGACACAGAATGACATCTGACGTGTCTGTGTCTGAGCGGCCTCTGTTCTCTCCTTCAGGTAGGTGAGATTTTTAGCTCCTGTGTGTGTTGCAAGAATAACAACCTGAGTAACCTGAGTAACAGAACCACAGGCTAAGAAAGCAAGAGAACCCACACACACACTCTTTGGGGAGGGGGGAGACATTTGTTTGAGGATTTTATTTCTGTAAAGGCTTCTACATTGCACTGGCAGAGGATGTCTGTAGAAGCAGATTGCCCTGTTTTTTACATGACAGTGGAGAAATTTACACTAAACCATTCCTCCTATCACTTTATTTTTGTTTTTTAAGTTCTATGCCTCCTAAGTAACTTCAGCATTTGCTTCTGCTTTTTTTTTTTCTTTCAATTCCTAAATAACTATTGTGGGTTTTTGTACAGCAAAAATACCAGTTTTGCAGTACCCCATGTTGCTGCAGTACAGAACATTGGATTTCATTCATACATTTATCTTCCCATTTGCCCAGGGCCAGCCACTTTATGTTTAATGAAAACATATATTGTTCAAAAACGGATGGGTAAAATTTCCTGGGTTTTTTACAAATTCAGTATTAAATATGCTTGGATAAAATCCAGAAGCATTCCAGAGAGGAGATAAGGACCTTATAGCTGTGTGCCCCAGCCTGCAGAGATCATGTCCTAGTGGGCCTGGGTCCAGGGCCAGACACTAAACATTCAGCAGACAGAGATTTTATTGCATTTTCTTTTAATTATTTCTTCTTTCCCTTTTTGCTGAATTGATACAGATTTAGTTAGGCAAAGGAATTCTTATTTTTCTTTTGAATTTATACCCACCTGTTCCTACTCTAGCAACTTCTGCTTACAATTTGTGACATCCTTACATTGTGAGATTTGAGAAAATATACAACATTATAGAAGAAAACAAGGGTTCCAAACCTATATTGAATGATATTTTCCCTTTTTTTTGGATGTGGTCTGCAAACCAGCATTTCTGTGTCTGGAAATTAGGACTCTCAGACAGAGATGTCACGCTCATAGTACTGTAATTTTTGACTTTTTTCTTTCCTTATTGTAAATTCTTTACCCTCCTGAAAGCAACATTTTCCAGAAGTGGAAAGCTAATCATCCTAGTACTTAACAAACAGAAAAAACTCCCGAGATGCTACTGTCATGAAAAGGAATAAGTTAATTAAGCACTAAGTATTTTTTTAAAAAAGTCTCAAGACTGAGCTGATACTTCACAATAAACTTCTGCATTTTCAAACTGTGAACTCCAACATGAAAATGCAGCCACTGAACTGCTAGGGGGTGATAGGTTCTAGATGATAGTTTTTTCTTACTGTTGCTAAACTGATAGTAGATAATTTTCATTTAAAATACACAAGGAGTCAGTTTACACCAGGTGTTTTTCTGATGTATAGAAAACAAGAGAGGAAGACAAAGATGTAGACATAAGAGAATTTATTTGAAGAGTTGTATCTATTTTAAGAATATCAAAATTGGGAGGATTCTGACTATGAAGAAAATGACTGGAGTGTACTTGACTTGCTCTAAATTCTTGCATTTAAAATTAAGGACATTCCTGTGAAAAAATATTTTGGAAAATGAATATATTAATTCCACTGGACTGTGAAGGAAGAACTTAAAATCTGCTTTTAAGATACAACTTTGAAGGCTGAAGTTTTTAAGATACCCTAAGCTGCTTTAATCTGTTGGACTTCTGCACCTTGAGAGTTTATGGATTTCCAGTGAGATAGTTTTGGAAAAATTCAGTTCCAATTTTTCTGGAATGAAACATTTTAAGATGTTCTTCCAAAGGAAATATTACATATCTATCTATATTGTGAATGGATAGATAGACCTACCTCTTCCCTGCTAAAGCACTTGTGTTTGGCAATAAAAAAGCCAAACATATGGGAAATTCAAGTTCTTAATCACATTTTGCATCTTCCCTAACACACGTTTTAATGGTGGGGAAATTCCCCATTTAATGGTGAATTATGTGTCCTTTCTTTCAGAATCAAAACTCTGAAAACATGATGGACACTTGAACTTGACCCTGTCTACAATCAGTGTTTCAGGTGATCTGACATTTAGGAAAACAAATATTTCCCTTTTTAGTCACTTCCTCCCCCTTCTCCCCAGGTAGTAGTAGTAGTAGCAGTAGTAGTAGTAGTAATAATAATAATAGTAATTTTTAAAAAGGAAAAGAGATGGGGAGTTTTGACTTTGGGAAAGAGGAACACGGAAAGTTTGAAAGGAAACTTTAGTAGAGTGTTGATAGTTTGCTATGGCTACCTTCCACCTAATCATAATGAGAGTATTTCTTTGAAAAGAAGGTAATTTTTCCACTTTGCTGATAGAAGACCTTTTCATATAATTCTTATTTTTTCCTCTCTAACCTTGCATCAATAGAAATTAAACAGGAATTTGGCTTATAGATGACAAACTAAAATTAATTTTTTATGGTTAAATAATTCAATCTAAACTAAAAGAAAATATTATTGCAAATGATTTAATTTTTTGAAATTCAGAAGTGGAATTTTAGGCAGTGTCACCTTGTATTTTGACTGTAGGTGCAGTCTTTTTCAGGTGATGGGAGAGGAAGGGAAGCAAGAAGAGCCCCTACAGGGAATGAGCCACTGAGAAGGAAATGGCTCTCCAGCATCAGCTCCTACATCCCTTCACCAAATGCAACATGGCACTAGGCATGTAATCATAACCCACCTGGGTGTGTAAATCATCCATGTGCAGGCAGCCAGTGCAAAACCAATGCACCGTTTTCATGCTCAATTTATAACTTTACTCACATAATGCCTTTCCTTTGCAGAGGAGCACAGTCCTGAGATAAAAGCAGTAGTTATATTGCATGAGCTCATGTAAAATACTTTCATCAATCAGTCCTTAATACTCTGTTCTGCTTTTCTTTTTATTGAGTAAACCCTAAGGTATAGTATTTTTGGTTTAACAAGACTGGACCCAACCTGCCCACCCAAGATAAACATGTTAAAGAAAAAACTACCTTTTGTTCAAATTTTTAGATTTAAAATGTAAATTATAGCATTAGGTCATTGGCCTGTTTTATGGGTGAATAAGTGATGTTTATAAAGATTTTATTACCCAGTAATGTCTTCATTCAAAGCATGAACAATTACTAGATAACTATTTCCAAATTTAAACACAGATGGGGAATTCTAGTCACTGGCAGGCAGAAAATTCTGCATGAAAATCACTGATCCTCTGGGCTGACTTGTCTACGTCTAAAATTGGTGATTAGGAGACACTTTGTTAAGCATCCAGCATTTCTATCATAGAGATTTTAGTTCCTTTCTCTTTCATCTTTCTTGCCTTCCTGCTTATTTCTATGAATTATGTCTGAAATTTTCAAAGACGTCCAGTGTTTAGATCAGCAGGATTTGACTTGTAGACTTCCTAAATGCTTCTACAGAGTTCAATTCATTTCCACAAGATGGAAAATGTCAACCAGTGTGCTTTACTATATGCTTCATTCCAGACATTTTATGTACATAGAACCAACGAGACTAATGCATACTGCTGTGCAGAATTACATTGCTCTTATGTGAAAATCACTGTTTGTGAGAGTTTTGTGAAATGAGAATGCATGTTTCTACATAGCTGTGTTTTTTTAAACTGAAAAATAAAATTGAGTTGTTACTCTTTTTGAGAAAAAAAAAAGTTTTCCTATGTTTCTTAAAAATATGTGCTAAGAGATTTTTGCTCCTTTTTTTTCTTCTTGGTCACAGCTATCTTTCTGCTAGCCTGTGTGCCTTTACCATGAGGATCTTTGAACCACACCTAGTCTGAGTAATAAACTAACTTTTAAACCTTAGGAAGAATAGTATGCCAAAGGAAAACTATCAGAATATTCACCTTGATGTTGGCATTATGAAGTAGAGCAGTAGAGGCATCAATCTACAACAGTGCTACATTATTCTTTACCATGTACCTAAGTAAAATGAGGAATAGATTAAAAAAAAAAAGGAAAAGACAACAACAAGCTTCCACACCCTTGACTTTCAGTTAACAGGCAGCAGAGAAAATAGATGGAAATGTCTTCATTGATTGCATTTATAGGTTGAGAAGTGAGCCACAGAAAGGTTGAACCATGTGATGTCACAGAGGTTGTTTGTGGCATCCTGGGACAGAGTCCTCGGATCCCATATAGAAATGAAAAAAATCTAGTTTCCAGAAACTACTGTAGATTAAAATGCAAAGTCTTGTCACTGATGTGTTATTTACAATTAAATTACACTTACAAGGCTTCAGTTATAAAGGAACTGATTGATTTAAATAGGAGCAACCTGTTTCCCTGACCACCAAATGCATTCTTCTTGAGCATCTTCAGCTTTCAAGGAGAAGCACCAATGACACAGATCCTCAACTTACCAAATACAATTGCATATAGAAAAAGTAAATTTTGCCTAAGGTTTAGTTCTTCTGAAGTGAGTAGGAATTTTTATGTTTTATGTTTTATATTATTTATAATGTTATGTTTTATATTTTTTATGTTTTATGGAATATCTGAAGTTCATCATATTGTGGTCATCTGAAGTCCATGCTAACCAGAATAGATATTTATTGCTGTGCAACTATTTGCAGGTCTGAACTCTAAGAGAAAAAAATACTGAGTTTTACACAAATGGGGGGGTTATAAAAAAATTAATTAAGTAAAGCAAAACTCAGAAAAATAAATAGTGCAAGATTTAGTGATAGAAGCATTATTGCTAATGCCTTTTTTCTAACATAAAGTCCTGAAATTAGTTTGGATAAAAACCTAAAAACAAATAGATGTGGAGTGTCATATAGCAGAAGAAAATGCTTTTTTGTCCACTTCTGATTTTAAAAAACTCAAAATAATTAGCAGCTTGTTCCAGATTCATCTCAAAAGATACATGAAAATTACTTCCAAAATAGCAAGCATTATCCACATCACACATCATGAAGCTAGGAAAAAAAATATGTTAAATGACTGTTACTGTCAGTTTCTTCTCATATATAAAGATGACAGTTTACAGCCACTATATGTCTAATAAAAATACATGTGTTTGTAAGCCAGCTTTTTTTTTTTTTTAGTATTTATCATTTTAAAATTGTGTTCTTCTCTTTTACTGTCCATAGTAAGCAACTTCAGCAACTGAAGTTATTTCCTCTCAAGGATATTGTGATATTATATGAATATTACAATATTAAATTATTTGTAAGTAATAAAAATCTATCAACATAGTTTTTCTTACATTTTGAAAGAGAATATTGGATCTACCTTTAAAAAAATTGCAGCTGATGTATCAATTCTTATCTTCCTTCCAAAAAACTGAAAGATGACATGCCTTAAAAATTCATTTTCTGTTGAACAGCATCTTTTTCAGTAATCTCTGGTCCTAAGGATAAAACAGTTGTGCACTAATGGATAACTGTTGTAGGAGCTACTAAATGATTGTGTGTTTGAGACACATGAAAGGCCAAACAGCTTGGAATTAACTTCAGCTATTGATAAGATGAGATATGAACTTGGTTTGCACATTGAATTAATTATCCTAAGATGATAACTGGCAACAGTTGAATAAGTCCTAATTCTTTACCTAACCTAGTAAGGCTTATATAAGACTTTGGGGAATAGCTACAGACTATGTCAAAAGTTTTATTTGAAATATTTCTCAGGATTTCCTCTGAGAAGCTTGGAGGACAAAACTGTCTGTCTTTCCCACAAGGTCTTCAACCACAATAACTTCTAAATACCTTTTTCTATTACATTAATTTTGTACCTCAACATTGGTGCCTCAACATTTATTGTATTTGGCTCATTTGCAAACCACCTCTTTCCTATTTAAAAAGTCTCACAGTTATCGTTTACACCTACATCCCTTCTACAGCATGGAAGAGAGCAACTCTTACTCCCCTGGGCATACTTTTACTCACCAAGCTTTTTTAAGTAGCAGAATTAGCGGGGTCCTAGATGTATTGGTTGGTCAAGTGTGGAAGTAACAGAGTATATATACTCGAATACAAGTTACTATTTATCAGGATGTAAAAGAATCTCATGTCAATCAGAATTAGAAAATAATATTTCTAACATGGGAAAGGTTCAGATCACTGAAGAACTTGGGAGCAACTTTGAATCCACGCTGGGCCATTATTGCATTAAGTGTGCAGAATCTTGAAGCTAAGTACAAACAGAGCTAGGATATCTCAGAGCATTTTAAAATATGAGATTATGTATTGCTTAAGTACAAAAGTCAAAAGGACAAGGTTAATATAGCATAAGAGAAAAAATTAAGGTGGAGAACAGGCTATATTGGCAAAAATTGCTAGAGAAGGAATCAAAATAAATGAGTCTGTATGATACATTAGCAGAGACCCTGCCATTTCCAATGAGGATAAAATAAGAAAGCACAACAGGAAATCTGGAAACCAGGAAAAGACATATTGTTTTATTTTCAATCTTTATATGGTAATAAAATTACTGATATATATTCTGGTGTCTTCATTTGGATTAAGAATTTTTTTTTTGTTTTTGGTTTGTTTTTTTGTTTGGTTTTTTTTTTTTTTTTGTTTGGTTTTTTTTGTTTGTTTTTTTGGTTTTTTTTTGTTTAGTGTAAATATCCTGTGTTCTGTAAAACAACTTCTAATCCATTTACATGGTACTTTGTCAGATCTCTTAAACCAGATCTCCTTCTGGGTAACTTGTAATACAGAAGATGAGGTTTTCATTGCTGTGAGTCTCCCAAAATAGTTCCAACCTACTTTTGGTGAACAGAAGACCAGATCATTACTTAATCAGTCTGTACAGCAGCTTCTCTTTACATATCTTGAAACTTAATTCCAACACTGATTCCCCTTTCTGCAGAATTACAGGTCTTTAGTTTCTCCTGATGTCACACTTAACATTTCTAAACAATAGAATTAACAATAGAATCTTAACAATTCTAAACAATGATAAGTGTGATGGCCACACTTAACATTTCTAAACACTGAGGTCTTTTGTTTATTATTTTCTGTTTGGAGTTGGGTTTTTAGTTTGTTTGGTGTTTTTTTCCTTTTTGTGTTTGGCTCTTGGGTTTCCATTCACCTATGTTGGCACATGTCATGCTGGCAGTGTAGGCATCTATACTCCAGCACATTTAGTTATTTATTTCTTCCTTTCCTGGTCAGTAATTCAGCAATCAGCTTTGGACCTGCTCTATGGTATTAGCTCTGCAGATTTAAAGGAACTGAGCAGTAAAGAGTTATGACTGTTCACCTCTCAGCTTACCCATTTATAACTAATTTCTAAATGTCTGTTCAGAATACAATTTCCTCATTGCCTCAAAGATAAATCCCTGGGGAATCTGCCATGTTCCATGTTTCTCTTTATCATGAAGATTTTCCTTTCTAACAAGGTGAAATGTGACCTGTTGTCAAATAATATTTTTTTATTTCTTTCTCAGATGAGAACTGTTGGCAGGAACAGTTATCACAGCACAAATGGATTTTGCTGTAAATGTTATCTCTGATTACTAACCACAGGATTCTGGCATTGTAACAGGCAAAAATGGTGACCCTTGTGCTTGATCTGATGTCAGCTGCAGCTCTGCTGATGAAAGTAAGAGAGGGATGACAATGCATAAATCACTGCTACAATATGATGAGTAGAAAATAACATTTAGAAAACGTTTCACCTTTGATATGAATCCTACCCAGTGCTGTAAACTTAATGCTTTATTCTGGCAATTCCTTCATGCCACATAATGGGCAATGTTTCAATTTTCCTTTTAATTTCCATGGAGTATTTATTTATTTATTTATTAGTCATTCCTTATTTGGGTGTCAGATTAAGATAAACAAAAGACAAGTAATCAGGCATCATATTTTTATTGTCCATGGTACAGAAATAGCAGTAATGTCACAGACCATGAAGGACACCACTATTTGTTCTTCCCTGGGTTCTCTGCTTTATCAAGAGCCATTACAGACAGGGTGAACATGCAGATTGAGTCCTGGGCTACAGATGAGAATCTATGTTGCATGCCTCATGCTACACAAATGCCCCCTTTTCTGAAAAAGATGCTGATCCCTATTTTTATAGTTTTTTCTGAAGCAAACATGTTCACATCCTGGTTTGCATTCATGGATTATTTACAATGATGCTATTCAAAATATGCATGTCTCAAAATATGAGACGCGAATGTAAGAATATATGTTCTTTATTTGTTGACTTGCAGGCAATTGCACCATCATGACATAGCATAGATCATAGATTAGATATCAGAGAAGAGGGAGAAGCATTTGTAAAATATTAATATCCTGAAATAGCAATAAAAAGTACATCTTGGGAAAAAAGCCTGGTTTTCATTAGAAATAGATTCTAATATGTCTTGGTACTTAGCAAGGAATAACCCTTGCCCATACTTAATTCTGTTTCTCTTCAAAACATGGTTGGTCATATTGAAAATACCCACTGAGAATAGTTCCTGGTCTGTGCTGAGTCCTTATTTATGCCTGGAACTTGTTTGTCATGGCTGTTACTGTTCTGGAGACCAGTCCAGCAATTTATTGGTATGGATGATGGAGTTTCAGGGTCAGAGGGCAGTATTTGGGAACATTCTTTTCACTAGGAAAGATCTTCATCTTTCAGTCCCAAGAACTGCTCCTGGGTTGCAACATTGTCTAGAACGTCTTCAAAACTAGGGAAAGAGATACCCTCTTCATGGTTTGTATACCAAGTACATATTTATGAGAAAATTATGTACAGAAAGAGAAATGAGAAAACTATTTTGTGTCAGTTAATGGGGAATAATAGGAAGAATGTGGTGAGACGGTACAAAGAATGTTATTCTTATTTTATGAAACACCCAAACTAGAAATGCATTTGTTAATCTGCTGATTTAGGTTTTTACAGAGTTTTTTTTTAGCCCCAACAATTTTAACTCTTATTCTGCAAGAAAAATAAGACAATAGATCCCAGCAGAGTGAACAGAGAGCACAGCAGTCAATAAATATGAAAGCATATCTGTGAACTATTCAGCACCACATTTATATAAATTTCTAGCAAAATTAAGGATTTAATGTCTTCAAAATGTCAATGATACAAATCTGCAGTTAAATGGCTGGTTTTCAGAGGTAGTGGTCATCTGCTTTACTCATAGACTTCTGAAGATAAAATATCCAAAATATTTTAAAATCAAAAGTTTTGGACTGGCAGTAGGTTTTAGGCATTTTATACCTGTATGCATGCTCTTGCAGAGGCACTATGGTGTCCTGGATGAAACACTAAACACCCAAGAAAAGCACATTTGCAAGTGCTCTATAAAAAGGTGGTGTTTGCATATCAGGCCACTCAATGGAAAATGGCTCAAGGCAAGCCAGGAGCATAACAGTGATTAACTCCCTTTTCGTTGTTTAACTATAATGTATCAAGCAAAGAAACAGACACTTCTAGGCTTTACAAGACTTCTGGATTCTGGAAAGAGAAGAGATTCACAGCTTATGTGAGTTTCTTTGAGCAGTGCACTTTGCTCACTTGCACTTTGGGAAAATCCAGGCTGAGACTGGGCCTTCAAGTGACCCTGCATGTTTATGGACTGATGCCAAATTAAGCAATGGACAGAGGCTTCAGGTAAGATGTCTGAGCTACTGGAGGCAGAATGAAAAGAAAAAATGCTGACACACGTGTGAATCAAAGCTATAATTACATCATGTATCCAAATCCAAGAAATTTCTCAGCAGCTCTTCAAAGGAGTTCTGTCAGATGCCATACATCATTGAGATAGCAAACCTGCCCAAAGACTGTGTGAATTACATTTCTTGGATGTGAAAGTCCAAGGCAGTCTCCTCCCAGAGATCTACCAATGGGATTTTAAATTACATGGAACTTCTAAGCCAACACAAATACAGGATCAGCCTTGGTGTAGTGCCTATAAAACATTTGAGAAGCAAAAAAATAACAGATAACAAATGTGAAAAATCAAACACATTAAAAGCTATACACAACAGAGACTCTGAAATTCGCTGTGAAACCATGCTGCTGAAGGATGAAGAAGATCAAGAAGAATAAATTTAAAAAGCTATAAACTATATCCCACTAAAAATAAAATTAAAATGTCAAGAACATATTTATGTTTTATTGATAAATGGAGACTTAAAAGTAATCAAGGAAATACTTCTTTATTTTAAAGAGGAAAGGCAATAAATAATAGCTGTGTATGTAAGAAAAACAAAGAAAAAATGTAATGAAATTATAAATAAATAAATGAGCCTGATTTGGTTTGGGAAAAAAGGCAAATAAATGAATTTGCTGGTAATTTAGTTTGTCATTTTTCAATAATGTGGTGGCATATCTCTTGAAGATCATCTCACGGAAGAGGACAGTTCTGCTTGTCAAATAGCATTCTGAACCTCAGCTGATCCATATAAAGAACCATCTCCAGCCTCTGTGATTCCAGCTACATCCATCTGCACCCTCTCATGCATGGAGATATGCTCGGAAATCAGATCCTGCAGCATTACTTCACATAAAGACAGGTAACAAATGGAATTTCAACTTGAAGTTTGTGCCTGTAGGAAATGCCCTGCTTCTTTTACCACTCACAATGCCGAACTTTGATCGCGGTGTTCTCTGTCGGGTTCTGTCCTACTCTACTACACCTCAGTGGCAGCATGGCCTTTTTTGATGCTTTAGAGTTTTAAGATGCCACCTCCCCATTTTAATTTGAGATGACAGCCACCAGAAGCCCTACATTAGGATGTTCTAATCCTTCACCCTGGCCAAATACCTAAGAGTATATGAGACCTACAGATCCCTCTGCAGCAAGCATGACACCCTCCTCCCTACTTCCATTTCTTTGCATAATTCTCCTTAGCCTAGTAGAAAAGGAGGACATGCCATACATTCTATAAATAGGTCTTTAATCTTCATTTAACAGTTGCTATGTTGTGAAAATAAAAATAAGATTTTAGATTATCTGAAATGTTAAAAAAACACCATAAAAAACACTAAAATCTTTGTTCTAGAAACAAAGTAGGTAAGGGAAAACATACAAACAAAATGGGGCATATAAAATAGACTCCCAGTATTTAAAAGAAGACACACATTACAATCTTACAATTTCAAAATTTTGAAATTCAGATGTTTTACATTAGAAGGCCTAGGATGTTACATTTACTTAGGATTTCATATTTACTTTTAGAAAGAAAGTGCTCCATGTCATGAATTCAATCTTCAGGAAGAAGCATTAAGATTGTGTAAATAGTCAGATACACAGATTTTTCTGTCCCTGTACAGAATGTAAAACACATTACAGACTTAATCCTGACTGGGTCTTTAGACATTAGGATGACTGTAGATAATTGGAAAAATAAGGAGAGAAATTACAAAAAAAATCCTGATAAAATCCTTAAGGATGTGACAAGTTACACTAGTCAGAGAGTGAGCAATCTCAAGAGCCATGGAATCACTTTGTTGTATTTTGGATTATACAGCCAGTCTCACTGCTTAGCATCTCTGAACAGCTAAAGCACAACAAGGAGAATTCAGCACTCTTTGGTAAGAATGAAGAAGAGCTGAATTTACTGCAGGAGTATTTCTGAAGTATGCAGTCATGATCTTTTCCTTTTTGGGACCTGACTTGTCTTGCTGGGCATGTAGATATAAGCAAACATCAGTACTTGAAGGAGTGAAGAAATATCCAGCACGAGTCCATGTGATATCTAGGACCAAACACAAGAAGCTGTTGACACCTTTACTCCTCATAATGTATTTTCAGGGTTAACACTTGCATAACCCTGAAAATAACTGTAACTACCAGCAAGTGACAGTTCCTAGGACAGACCCATGCAGGGCTTTTTTATGTCATACTGAGGCCCTCTCCTTTAAAATAGGCTGACTAAACCTCGTTTGCCAGAGGAAATTTTTAGCACTCTCTTCCTTTCACAAGTGAACAGTGTTCTTCAATATTGCCTTAGTGTAAGGCATTGTGTTAGGAGAAATGTGTCCAGCTGTAGTGACCTAGTGACCTGTTTCATAACTACAAAAATCACTGCAGATTTCAACATCTGCTAGGCATTGACTTGCAGTGCTAGAAAGAGAGACTCAATGTCATTTATGTGATGGAAGTTTTGCCATAAAATGCTGACGCAAAATGTGACTCTGGATCATAACATCATGATTTAATGTACAGAAATTACATCTTCTGCGAGTTTTAGTGGTTTTAAAACACCTGCAAAGGATCTTCATTGTGTAATTGGTACTTAAGAGGAGTATGGAAAGGACAGGATAGGTGTTGCAGGGAGATGAGGGCGAAGAGCTTTGCCGTTGTATAACCACCATAACTGCCCCCCATCACACCCCTGGCACCCCCTGTCATGTACTATGGAGTGCTCAGGCTTTGCTCACCTGGTGGTTTGTGTGGTGGCAGAGGGCTGGGTGCAGTGCATGCAGGACAGAGCAGGGCAAGGCACAAGCTGCCCCCTGCACCAGGAACAGGGTGTGCCACAGGCTGGGAGAGCTCTCACAGTGGCATGGAGATGCAGGCTCCAAGGAATGAATGCAGAGCTCAGAGAAAGAACAAATGTCATAAATCACAGTATTTCATCAACAGAAGCAGCTGCATCAGCTACTACCAACTGTATCAGCTTCTGCAGCAACTGAGAGCAGAACAACTCTTTTATTTCCTTTTCCTCAGCTGGCTAATTCTTGTTTAGCATGTTGTGTAGGTTGTAACCAGTTGGCAATACACATTGGTAGTAGATGGCACAACCATATTTATTTGCTAATGAAAATGTGGGTATGAAAAGGCATTTTTTACATTTTCCTGGTTTTTACAACAATGTAGCAATATTTATATTTATGTTCTTACACTCTGGAAAGTACTTTTTTTTTAAGAAAATCTTTCCTTAAGTGGTTATACATGGAAAATATCAAATAGTAATAATAAAAAGCCAGATAAAGTGAGGATTAGAAGGCAGGATTAAAATTAAATAGCTACAAAAGCAACAATGGCAACATATAAATTCTGTATGCTTAATCACATGATCAGCTATATTCATCTGTGTTTTATCTGTACGAAATCATACTAAAAGAAGAAAACCTGAAGATGTTCAGAAGACATTATAAATTGCAGTCACAAGCTTTAAAGCACTTGAATAAAAATCCCAAACTGATAATGTTGCACTTAAATTTAGAAAGGAAGCAAAAATGTAATTGTCAGCTGAATCTATACTAATGCATTATTCAATTGTAGAACATATGTACTGAGAAAAGGCCAGATTGAAAGTCATGAGTTTGCAGGTGCCAAAACAAATGGAAATCATTGCAGAAACCAGCCAGAACAGCACATCTGCAGCAGAAAAGAAATTAGTTGTCAATCTGGCAGTAGCCACTACAAAAAGAAAAGCAATATGTTACTTGATGGTAGAGATTTAGCAGATCTGAAGCCAGTTTTGTACTGAAGATTTGCATACTGGAAAGAAGTGTCTTTATCTGGGGAAAAGGACTGTGGATGCCAGGAAGGCTGACTGTCTGCTTTCCATGGTTTGTGAGGTTTTATGGAGGTCCCTTTCTGAGGTAAGCAAAATGTCCAATTTTGCAGTCTTGAGCATTTTTATATCTATATAAATTAATTCAAAAAACTTCACATACTCTTATTTGCACCCAATATGCTAGGTGCCCTGCAAGCAATAATCAGACAGTAAATAAATACAATAGTGAGGAAAGAAGATAATAAAATCCTACACATAACACAATATCCACTACACTTTCTATAGCCCAAATCCTTTCTTATGTCCATTGTGTTCCATGAGGAGTTAATTCTCTTCATCTCACCACTACTCTATTTGAACACCTGCTCAACTCACCCTTTGTCCATTGCTAAAAAGAAACCCTAGAGAGCCTTTTTTGCTCTCCTTATGGAAGGAATATAGGCACTCTCACACAAATACAGGAACTCTTGCAATGAGCAGAACAAATAGTCTGTTCATTTCTGTTATTTCTTAAGCACTGGCACACATAAGTAAATGTCTTTTAAATGTTTATGTTCAATGTTTGTGACAGTTCTAGACATTTATAGGAAACTTTTCAAGCTTTTAGTCTGAACATCTTTCAAGATTTTGAGCATGCAAACAATCATAATCACCAACATGACATGAAGTGCCAGGATATAAAACATGCCCTTACCTCTACATCACAAATGCATACCTGTTATAAGGTGTTTCAATATTTGTTGATTCTTCCAGACTCCCAATTCAAGGACATAAAATACACTCAGTGTTTGTCTATCTGTCTATAATTTTATATACCTAGATACAGGAATGTCACACAAAGCAACCTACAACGGCTTTGTTGCTGTGCATATTTTACCATTATCAAATCTATCATAAGTGTAGATACAAAGAAGTGGTGGTGGTAGATCTAGCCAGAAGTCTTGGACTCCATCCCTCAAAAGCATTTCAGCGTTAGGCCTACAACCTTTCTTTCTTATTTTCATTTCAAGAACAAGCAGGAGATTTTTAACCTAAAAACATAATTCCTCACTTCTTAAGATTACCTAGTTCCTCCAGACAGGGAATAGTTTTATGTGACTTTGTACTTAATGGGCTCAACAAAGCATGCATCTGCATTTATCTGCAAGGAAAATTACTATGCAAAGCTTCTTCTTTATCTTGTACTTAATTTTAGAATTAAGAATATAGAAAATCACATGTTGAGTCCTCAGGCTACTAAAACATATTACCTGGAGGACTTTTATTATCTTTTGATGTGACTTCTTCTAAGTCACATGCTGAATTAAAAATATTTTCATTATTGTTTGCTGTTGTACCAGAAAATTAAAAGAAAAAACAATGGATATTTTTTTATTTTGAGCACCTTATATATCTTGTGATTATGACATCTTTGTTAAGATCCATATAACAATGAAGGTCTGTTCCTGAGTCCAGCATAACTATTCTAGCTTCTAAAATGTTTAAAATCATTATTATGTCAAAAGGTTTGCAATACATTTCAATGTAAGTGCTTTTCCTATCACTAAGATGTTCTGAAATCAAACTGTCTGTACATTTGTCTGTATATGTATTAAGCTGCACAGCAAAGAGTGAAGCCATGTAACTAAAAGCAGGCAATATCTCTTTTCTTGTAGCTTCCCCTAGAAATGTCACAAGATTTCTGACTATTATGGAGCCTGGCCAAATTTCTGGGCTATGTCCAGCACTGGTCTATTCTTTTTAGAGATAAGCTAACTTCTTAAAACTAGACTCCTAAATTCAGTATAAATGTCACAAATTAAGTGACCTTTTAAAATTCCTCTTTTCCAAATAATTTTTTCAGACTTTTTTTATGCCTCTGAGCAACTTAAGGGTTTTTTTATAGCTATATTTTAAAATACCTGAGAGCACGTGTTCTCCTGTGGGAGCTCCATCAACTGCAATTTGCAGTGAAGTAACTACCCCCAATTAATGTGGGGTATTAACATGTCTGAGAACTACAGTCTGGAGTATGGAGAAAGCAGAACTGAACCACCAGAGTGTCTAATGAACCAAAGCTGCTAATTTATTCAGTGTTAGACAAGAAAAAGTATTGCAAATTTCCTAACATCCTCACAGAAATCTCTCTGGGAAATAGTGCAATATGTCAGTTTGGTGCACGTGACCCTAGAAACCATTACCGAGTCAGGATATCTGAAATGAAACGTTTCCTTATTTAGAACAATGAGAATGTTTCAAGTGAATTCTGACCAAACACATATCACAGTTAAGGACAGGCTGTCTGCTGCCTTCAAAGGGCCTAGACACACTGTTCATAACAATCATAGAATGGCTTGGATTGGAAAGACCTTAAATAGCATCTACTTCCAACTTCCCAGCCATGGGCAGGGACACCAGCCACTAAAACTATGGAAACTGGAATTCATACATGCACACAAATATACATATATGTATTTATAAGGCATTTATCTATATATGCAAGGACAATAGATTGTAGCTAGAAAAAGGGAGAGGGAAACAAGGAGCTTCTGGACAACATAAATGAATTTTCAGGTTATCACTGATTGGGTTTTTTATTTTTACCTTATTAACACTCAGCTAAACAGAAGATTGGGCTAGATTTTAACCTCAGTCAATTGTACACAGCTTAGATTCATGGGGTCATTATTAAGGTTGGAAAAGGCACCTGAGATTATCTAATCCACCCATTAACCCAGCACCATGTCCACCACTAAACCATATATCCAACAGCTACCTCCAAATGCCTTTTGAAAACTTCCAGGGACTGTGATTCTACCACTTGCATGGGCAGCCTACTCCACTGATGAAAGTTTGTAATGCAAAGATTTGTGGTCCAAACCAGCTCATAATAGGAGCAGTATGTTGGGCTGCTGACTGGAGCACTCTGTAACTGCACTTGCCTCCTTTTCTGACAGAATAAAGAGACCTGACAGCAAACAAAGGGCCCTGGGCTGGATGTCTGCACTAAAACATGAACCCTTCTGACAGAGTCTGAGGTGAAGCAGAATTTAGATTTATCCATGCATAGTTTTAAGGCATACCAAACAACTCCAGGACAGGCTACAAATTTCAAATGAAAGTGGTAGTTGTAAATTGACATCCTTCATATGTTCTGACCCATAAACCACTCATCACTCTCTCTCTCCTTTCTACTGTACAGGAAAATGAAGAAATCACAAGAGACAGCTTTGGGTTTAAATTTTCTTGAAGGGTCAGGCTGATGACAGGAACATCTGGCAATGGAAAGTGGCATACTTCTAATAGCTACCTAGGAGATGAGGTGTGAGAAGCACTATTACTCAACTGAGACCTGAAAAATTGAACAGACATGACAGAAGAGAAAATCATAGCTTTTAATTGCATCCAGTTGTTACTTTGGAAATAAAACAACCAGCCTTAGTGATGGCTTGATTATCATATTGGCATCCTGTCATCTCATAATACATTTAGGAATAAAATTGCTGATAGCCTGGTATTTAGTGTTTATCTACTGTGTATTTTAAGGTTATTGAGTTACACTTGAAGGCCAAAGTCATCTGTAGTGTAAGTGACAAAGCACAAACTGCATTCTACTTAATCTCTGGACAGGTGTTGGAAAGAAGGCCAAATAGTGACATATGTATCAACACCTCCGCTTAGAATTTTTTACCAGTGACGTATTTGCCACATCAGCCAAAGACTTTTTCTCCTAACACTCCTTCTGCTAGAGTATAATCATCTTCAGTACCACTAAAATAGAAAGTTATGGGGTTTTTTAATCAACAAGGAAGAAGAATCATTGCAGTGAAAAAGCAGGAAAACAATTATGCCCTGTCAAGTTAATGAATTACCAGACAAAATAAGTACTCATATTGCATGTTTTCTGACCTCTTAGTGCCCTATAATTGCATCGAAAATGAAGGGGAAAAATGTGATATAGTAAATAGAACCACATAATTTTCTCACCTAATGAAACTTTTTCACCCTCTGACCAAAAAACTCAAATTTTTGGCAAAGCCATGCTGGCTGTCTTGAACCACAGCCCTGTCCTCCATGTGCCTTAGCAAAGCTTCTGGAAGGATGTGTTGCATGATGTTCCCAGGCACAGAGGTGAGGCTGACAGGTCAGTAGCTCCCAGAGTCACCCTTTCTAATGATTTTTTAAAAGACAGGTACAATGTTTTCCCTTTTTCAGTCACCAGGAACTTCACTTGTTTGCCGTGACTTTTCCAACATCATGGAGAGTTGCTTGCCCACTCCACCACCAGGAAAGACTTGTAATTAAATTGAATGTCTTCAGAAAAGACATCAAACAGGGAAAAAAAAGAAAAGAGAAAAGCACTTCTGCGAAGAAATCAATGGGTAAAACTGTTAACACTTCCAAAAGCCTTCTTTTCACAGGTATTGAGAGACCAGACGTCATTAATCAAATACACAGTTTTTATACTGCTCTCTGTTGATGGCCAGAAGCCAGACCTTCACCACAGCCTCTGAATTTTAACAGAAGTGTCACCAGTAAAATGTAGCATTTTACTATAAATTTAATTCTGTGCTTCTGAAGAATTTTTTACCATTTTCTGGAACTGATATCCTCATTTTCCCCCATCAATATTATTCACTAAAGCAGTGGATATTATTTGATTCTGTCACACCTATTTATCATTAATTTGTAAACCTCATCCAGGACAAGCTCTGGATTTAAAGAGGTTATTTTGATTCAGAGAGTTTTGTTCTGAAAATTGTGGTTACTCTCCATATGTTGCTGCTTCATATGCCTGTACTATAGCCAGACAGGAGAAAAAAATCCACTTTTAATTGAATCTCAAAATGATTTAATGTAATTAACTGTATCTTTTAGCTGTGTGGGTCATAGCAAGTACCTTTCTCTTAATTTCACAGTCTGTTCACTTGATCTTCAGGAAACACAAGCTGCAATATATGACTATACAGTCTCTCTCTTTCATTGGTTCCCTGGGAGTAAAGCAATGTTGTCCAAGAACTGGGGTAAACACAGGCAAAATGTTGAAAACATAGTTATTTTACATTTTTTACATAATTATCTTATCTTCCACTTTCAAGACAGAAGCTCTAATATGTATGGATGCAGAAGAAAATAAAACCATTGAAAAAGCAAAAATGTATAGGACGTTTTCCAGTGTAGTTAGAGACTCAGAAGTTTTAGGGCTGAGAAGTGAACTCAGTTATCTGGATCAGTTCTGACTCAGAGTCCTCTTACACATTCTGCTTTAATAAAGTTAAATACATATTGGTCAACATGGGCTATCTAGAAAACAAGAAATCAAAAGTGGTAAAAAAATCACATAAGAAATTTGCAGAGAGCAAAATAATTGGTCCTATTTTCATCAAAAACTACACAGACAACAGAAAAGAATCAGGAAATCATTTTCATGTCACTGTCAAATAGAATTTATCAGTAATGATACAGAAGTATACATAAATATGTATACATGTGTAAGATACAGCAAATGAGTGTGTATAATACAGAATACTGAAAATCATGTTCAGCCAGCAGAGAAATGTTGTATCTGGACACATATTTCACACAATTGACATGAACAGAATAAACCACATTTGCCAAAATACAAGTATTTAGGTTTTTATTTTTACTTCTAGAGTGCTTGATCTAAGGACCAAACAAGACATTTCTATTGAGTGAGAGCTCAGTCATCATTGCATTGGAGAAAGGAAATGAGAGACAGAGAAAAGTCATTCAGAACTGATGTCTTAAGCAACATATGGACCTCTTTCTCTTCCATCATAATATTCAGTGTAAGGTTTCTCAATGCTCTGGTTAAACACACAAACATGAGACAATTAATGTGAAGTCCAAGGCCTCCAAAAGATAATGAAGGCCGAGTGTTCTGAGATGGATAGCTGAAAGCATCCAAGATTCAATCCCTCTCTTCATAGTGATTTTCTGGGAGAAAAATTTCAAATACATATTTCTAAATATTCTCTGAAGTCACACAAGTAGCTTCTCATGTTAATTATAAGAATGCCTGTATAAATAGGAAGTCATGATTTTTTTGACCTCTTGTTGAAGTCACTCTTTCTGTCATTAGGATTGCTCACATACTAAAAATCCATGTTAACCATAAGCCCCATGCAATTTTCCTGGCATTGTTAATGCAGCTGGATTTAATTTTTTTTAATTTAAAAGCCTTCTATGGTTTTAAGATGTCCCTATAAATTAAATGTTTCTATTTGAGGCTACTGACAGCATGGCAGATGCTCCTGTCAGGCCTTGAGCTGTGCAGGCAAAAACAAGGAAAATGCATGAGAAGGGCTGAGCGGCAGGAATTGGCTCAAGCTATTTCTGTGTACACAAGGGCACTGTAAATGGAGTTTGCCACTTAGGTGCCACCTCCCTCAGTTCAACCCTACCAGCAGACTCATGTGCAACTAATTGGCAGGCTCAAAGCTTGCTCTTCAAGGCACAAAGTGTCCCCTGAGCCTGCACTGCCCCAGATCTTCATCCCTCTTTCCAAACCCATGTCCAAACCCTTGGAACACTGCTCTACTGCTCACAACACTTCCTGCCTGGGCTGATTTTCTACATCTTTGGTGTGGGAGATCAGCCTCCCCAGACCAAGGTGTTTGCCCTTCCACATACATCTCAGCTCCACAATCAGTCTAAACACCCTGGAAATGCCTGTGCTGGGTTGATGTGAACATAAGGGCTTCCTTATTCTCTAGAGCCTGAAGGGGACCGCTGGGGAAGGGAAGTCTGGAAAAACATCCTTCCTGTGCAGTAGCCCAGGAGGAGGCTGGCATGGAGAGCCTGTTGCAGTTATATATTTTGCAGCTATACACAGACCTGCCTGCGCTGAAGGAGAGGGCAGGAGAACCAGCTCCCATTCACCATCCAGGCTGGATCTGCTCTCACCACAGTTTGCAAACTTGAATTATACTTTGTATGTAATGGCAGATGAGAGAAGATGCCTAATATGCAGGTAAATTATTAGATTTTTTGTTTCTTCTTTCCTTCAGCTTTAGAGCTTTAATTATTTTCTTAAAAACTCATCAGTATTTTTCTGGACAGCAACAGAAATAAGAAAATATGATGTCATTCCATATATCTACATTTTTGGTGTCCCTTTCTCTTTTGCCTGCATAGGGTCAAAAGTTCTGTCATAAGCCCAAGAAATTTTAGACTAATTAAGACAAAAAGAGCTGGCATGGAGGAGATCACAATGGCTACGCACATTTGCTTGCATCTTAAGACAAGCAAGGCAAAATTTTTGCTTGTTAATCTTTATTCCTGTGGTAGTTTCAAACAAACTTTTTACTCATTACAGGAGAACCAAAGATAATTTGTTCTGACCCATTATTCTATTTTAAAAGATGACTTTCACATATTTATTTTGGAATATCTTATTTTACCCTTGGGATAAGAGATTAACCAAATTCAAAGTCTCTAATTCAGGGTTTATTGACTTCAGTGGCCTCTTTTCCTCTATCTTTACTGGAAGTCTCTGGCACACTGAAAAAATTACCCTAAAATTTTACTGTACAGAAGTGATTCTGTCAGAGACACCAAATAATTTCCATGGGATGATTAAAATCTGCTTTATTTACTCATGTGAACAAGCTGAATTTGATATAATAGTAGTAACTGAAACAGCAGTGGTTATCAAAGTGGATTAATGGCCTTTAGGGAGTTTCTGTCAACTGTGATATGGGTGGCTCATGCTGACAACTTCCTATGTGTAACAGCATATCCCAAGTCTGTGAATACAAGCCAGAAAGTACCAAGATAATAGCAAAAGTATATTTCAATGTCTAAAACTATTCCATGCAAAACGGCAAATATATAGTTAAAAAAGTTTGTTTTTTTTTTAATTTAAAAGCAAACATCAGTTAAATTTTTTAGAGTTTCATTAGCAATAGCTTTACAAAAGCTGTACTTTTTAAACTGACAACATCACCTCATCCTGCTCTGACAAACAGCTCATTTGTTTTTTAGAATTACATTTATTTCAGCTAAATATTTAAAATAAAGTCCTTAATGTGCTTATACAGCTCCTTGGTAAAAGTCCCTCCTTCCATTTATTTTTCTATTTGTTTCATTAGGTTCCCTATCAACAATAAAAATAAAACTGTTCCTCTCAAATGATCACAGAGATCAGCATCTTTTATTAAGCCTGTTCTAGACATGTAGAACTTCTGAATTAAATATAATCAGAATTAAGTGGCAGTAAAAAGGCTCATATTACCTACTTCCCAATCCATTTCAGTACAGTTGATTTACGATGCCTCTGAGAAGATTTTGTGCATAACCTCATATCTGTGTAATTTACCACAAGGACTAGACCAGTCAAGAAGGATATTAGACAACTTTTTTATTACCAGCTAAGACTAATGCTATAAACTCAGGGATTAAACAACATGTCCAGACTCATGTCTGGACATTTCAGTTTTCAAGTCACATTGGCAGAGTTCATTTTTAACATTCTCTTCCTTGGCCAGAAGTGTAGATTTAGACATTGTCATTTTCATGGAGAAGTGGCCAAGGTGAAATATTGTCACAAGCTTTGCTGTATAATAAAGGCAGTATTCAAGAACACCCCCAATATAGTCCAAAATTATCCCCAAAGTAGGTGGAAGGATTTTGTCTAATCTGTATCTAAGCAATAAATCATCAACACTTTAAAACAGAGTAGGAAACCTGTTTCCTATTCCTAATGGCATATTTTGAATGTAAATGCATCTAAAAATTGAAATTGAAATACTTTGCCTTCACAAGAAATGTTTCCAAAACCATGTCTTTGTATTACACCTTAGTTATATTGGTTATATTAATTAAGATCATCCATGATCCAAGGAAAAACCAAAATCCACTGTTTTGCTTCCTTTCTTCCTCTTTGCATTTCTTTGTTTTATTCATAAAACTAGATATTATTTAATTTTGTTCTAGCTACGTGGGAAGCAAAGGGCATGCCCTGCTCAGGTGGGTGCCACTCAGTTTGACCATGGTCAGCATTACCCAGATGTGACCCAGCTCTCTGCTACAAACCCAGAGGTTGCATAAATGGGCTGGTAAATCCAATTCAAATTTTCCAGCTGAAGAATTGGAAACAGAACAATCAGTCACTGCTGGATGGCCTCCTGGCAAGGGCTGGCCTGTGTCGGGCAGGGTGGGCACCAGCTCAGCCATATTCATCCTCATTCAGCGGGAAATAAAAGAGAGCAGTCTGTCAGTTCCTTTGGCCTACATCCTTCTGTCTTTGAATTCTCCAGGTTTTTGACTCTATTGCTATATTTTAGGATATTTTAGAAGAAAATTAAAAACCAGGAACTTTTCTGCTGTTTGACATCAAAGGCACCTTATTGTCACCCAGTCTTTGATTATGTAGGTTGTTTTTGTTACTGGACAGTTTAATTTCACCCAGATAAAAAGGTCCCCAGGATCTCTCACCTTCTCTGGGCCCTCATTCCACTGCTGGGAAAATACTGGGCTTTCAGCCCATACTAGACATGATTTTTTTTTCACTGAGAACCAAGAATATCTTTGGGCATCCTTAAACAAGTTCTATCATATGTCTTCTATTTTATCAGTCAGAGAGATTCTAAGGAGATAACTTTCTTTTCCAGTATCATCAGAATGTCATACAGCTCTTAGTATTTTTTTATTAACAACAATGGGATATTTGCCACCAGTTTTAATGAGGATAGGATTAGGGCCAAAATCCTAACTGAAGGGTTGTTTTTTTAAAGAAGAAGAATTATTTCATACCATTCCCTTGCTTGTGCTTTATCTGAATAAACTGCATACTCTATGTTAAGTATTTATTTTCAACTGGATAAGGCAAAAATTATTTTTGTTGGCATTTACTCTTAAGCGAACAAGTCCTTAGAAAGCCTTCAGAAAAGAATTGCACTCAAACCTTTTTTATTAAGCATGGTTTAATATTTTAATATTTTACAATTAATCTTTAATGCTTTTGAAATTGATTGCAACAGTGGATAGAAACTGAATCTTCAAATAAAACATCTTGAACTGAGGAACTTTCTTTTTAGTCCACCATTTTTAAATTCTGTGGCAAATATTTTCATTTGTATAAAATACTTTGTGTGTACTATCTTAGACATTTCTTCATGACCGCAATCACAAGCTTTTAGACTCATATCTTGAGAGTTATTTTATTTTTGTTTTTGTCTTTCAGTTCAACAGTATATATTGATCAGTCCTAAAATTTATAAGGACAGCAATTGTAAAAATGTCAAAATATGCTTGAGAAACATACCACAGAACACAGAACCCAAACAGATTTTTCCCAACCAGTTTATCATTTAAAACAGGACTGTAAAAGCATTGAATAAGAAATAAAAAATTATTTAAGTATTTACTCACTTGAATACTTTCCAAAGTTCTCTGAAACATAAGGTTAAAATAATGGAGATAAGAAAGAACATGCTATCTTCCTATGTAGCTCCAGTTTTACTTTGATGTTTAACAGCTCATTATGCGTTATTTTTAGTAGTGGTAGGTCAGTTTTCTGTTTTGATTTTATGGGTGTTTCATAGAGTGATCAGTGGGAAATAGTATTGAAACCATACAAAAAATGGTAGTCCTTCAAATTGTTTTGTTTTTTTTTCTTATATGCCACATTTTTATATAAACCACTTATGTACTATTTTATCTCATAGTATTTCCCTCCTTTTAATTCACAGTAACCTTTGAATATGCTTTTCAAACGACTGTGAAAAGCCACTGGTATAGCTGCAGCAAAATTTACATTTTACTCCCTGAGCTTGACAGCCTCTATCCCATCTGCTTGTCACTAGCATTGCCAGACTATGGAAGACATCTATTTCTGTTAAGAAATAAAAATTAAGTTCAAGATCTTAAGTATTTTTCTGTAAGTTATTTGCAGTACATTTTCTGCCTTACTTTAAAATATTTTAGAATATTTTATATAATTTACTCATCTGACTAGTATATTACAAAATATTATTGCCCTGGTTTTGGCACCCAGGTCAGTAGGAGAGGGTGTGGCCAAGACACAAATGATATTTGATACCACCCCATGTCATTGTTGGGGCAGGGCAAAAAGACTCTCTCTGTCCCTGGAGAAGAGCATACCTTCTGGACAGAGAAAGTGTGTCAGGCAAAACAGTCTGGTACTGTTTCATTTTTTATGTAAATAATTTCTTTGTCTTATGCCTTTTGTTACTAATATTGTTGTTCTTACTGTTTTCTTATGTGTACTGGTTTGAAAGCAAATCAGTGGGAGATCCCAAGTCAGAAATACAATTTAATAGGAAAATTAAAATAAATGCAATAATACAGAAACACTGACAGAGTCAGAATACAGCCTGAGACCCCGTTGGTCAGAGTGTTGGTACAGTTCAATTAAATGTTGGCTGCAGTCCTCTTGAAGTGACAGATATGGTTCTGTTGAAGCAGTGATGCTGTAGAAGGGTTTGGTCTTCCCCTGAAGATCCTGTGGTGGTTATAGAGCTCTTGTCCTCTGGGAATTCAGTGGATAAGGCTGTCTGTGGTGTACCCAAGTGCAGATTATGTCCAGGTAGGAATGCCTGGCTCCTCCCCTGGGCGGAGCATCTCACAATGGGATGATGTAATTTTATCAGTTGTGCAGGGAGACACAATGGCCCATTATCAGAAGATATCTCCCTACAGGGAGGATGGGTCATGGAAGAGACAAAGAACCCTACACCACCTGTTTTAACAGCTTATGAAGATGGTGATAGAATACATATTTTTGGTACATCTTACATTGTAACCTAAGACATTAAGTCATTATTTTTTCCAGAAAATGGCTCTTATCTTAACCTATGATCTTTGTCTTTTACACCTCCCATTCAGGAGGGGAGAGGACTGGCTCATGGTCTTTTTAGTGGGAGTACTAAACTGAGGAAAACTATTTCTAAACCACAACAATTGTGGAAAATGCTACTGAGCCAAGAATTATATGGCAGTCAAGCAGAGTTTTCTTAAGCAAAATCATCATATTTTGCTTTTATTGTTCCTTATTACACAAAAAATTATGGATGCTTACGAACCCATGGCATTCAACTATTTATCAATCTTCAGTATTTACAGACCTAACTCAAACTGAATGAAAACATCATAAGAGTTTCAGTTTTCTGCATGGAATTGTTTCCTATGAGAAGTACAGCTTTCTTGAACCTATGACTTAAAGCAAAACTTTCATCAAACTAGTTCTGATGGGACATTACACAACAGATTTTGAAGAAGATGTAGCCTCCTTTTTTTTTTTTAATTTGACTGGCTTTGAGATATCCTGTGAAATTATGAGGACATTAAATATTTACATCCTGTGGACATTTTTTAAAGAAAAAGTCTAAATTTCTGGTAGTAACTATCTGAATCTGTAAATGAAATTTCTCCCAGAAAACTATCTGAGTGTGAATTTAGCTGCATGCACATACTTAAAATTTATTCAACAGCATTTTATTCTTATTATGAATTTCAAAAAGGCTTGTCAACCAAAAAAAGCTGATTTTGCAGTTATCAACAAATAAAAATAACCTCATAGATCTGCTTCTAATGGAATTAGGTGATACTATCAAAAATGAGGGGAAAAGATATTGCTTTCAATCTTTCAACCATAAACTATTATACTGTACTATTATAAAAATACTATGCCATTTTATAAACTGTCATTAGTAATAAAACTAAAATTTTCTACATTTGCTGCAAGTTTACAACATATCTCCCTGGGTTAGTTCTGGAAAGCATTTGAGGTGACCTATTGTTTGATTTTGCTCATTATTTGAGGCAGGGTTGAAAGCCAGAAATGGATTTATTGCTGTCACCTCATCTGAGGGAATAGCCCCCAGTTTTCAAAGGCTCAGAATATCTTTGCTTCTGCTGCACTGAAGTGTTTCAAGATTGTACTGAAAATCCTGCAGCAACTCAGCTCTGAGTTAAAGTGTTGGCCTGAATTTATTTTTGTTCTAGTGTATGAAAAGCCTGTTAGAAAGTGGAAAAAATATCTTGTTTGCTTAATTTTCATGAGATAGCAAGTGTTTTAAATTTTAATAGCAATTTCTCTTTTTCTTATTTTTTTTTCTAATCTCCAGGCTTTTGATGATCATCAGAAATATCTGAGAAAGTCTTCCAAAAGTTTCCTAGTGTCAGTGATACGTACTTGAGGTAAAACACCTTGAGGTTCAGGTGAAAATAAAAACAACACTTGATTTTGTATTACTAGTAAAATATAGTCAGGAAACCAAACTGAAAGAAGCACCCAATAAAAATGAGAATCTCATTTTGACATCAAGCCAATACACATTTCTCTCAGAAGTAACAACAAAGTATTTTATGTATTTTCCCTGGCTTAAACTTTACTATCAGAAAGATAACTAAAAATCCTCTTCCCTCTATTTAAAACAAAACCAAAAGGTAATACTCAGTTAATTTCCATTTGACAGCATGAACTTAGACACTGTGTTGGGACATCTGAAATAGAATCTCTGACCTGGGGCAGTTACAAATGGTCAAAGAGTTCAGTTGAGTATTATTGAATATTCTGGTGTTACTGCTGATGAAGTATCTCATCCATCAAACAGCTTGAGGGAAGAGCTGAAAGAAGAAAGGAAAGCCAGAAAAGAAAGTGTCTTTCTTTTGTTGTATTTGACTTAAAAATCAGTATGTCTTGTTTTCTTAAGGTTTTTATTACCCTTCTATAGTGTTACCAGAACGTTGCCTATCTTTAGGGGGGGAAAAAAAAGTTTTTCCCTGCAATAATAACAACTACTTACCTAGGTTTCTGTTATGATTCTGATTTATCTTTAGAGCAAATCTAAACCACTCTTTGGGACCATGGAATTAAGCAGAAGTCCTGGAATCTTAAGGCTCAGTACTAAGGTGGAAATGACTTTGGCTTCAGCTGGAGTAAGAGCTACATTCTGGGATTAATCACAGGCATAAGGTGTAAAGGAAAGCCCCTTGGTGCAACCCATGGCAGCACCAAACATGCAGACCTAATCTAGAGAATCAGATCTGGTGAGATGAGAAATAATTAATTGGCTTTTTTGGGTGGGGAGGAATAAGACCACTCTCTGGCCTCTCCATTAAGGCTGGCAAAGGAAAAGGATGGCACTAGATTTAAGGGTGATCAATTTTTTCCTTTTCATAAGGAAGCAGTGTAATGGGCTCTCCAGAAAGGGACTGGGAAATTGTATTCCCAAGCCCACAAAAACAGTGCCAGTTCTGCTTGACTG
>WBNO01026697.1:5117-36129 GCA_013400575.1 Peucedramus taeniatus | reverse complement strand
CGGGCCCCCTTCACCGGGCCCCCCTGACCGGGCCCCCCTGACCCCGCCTGACCGGGCTGCCCTGACCGGGCCTCCCCCGCCCCGCGCTGGCAGCGCAGCCCAGCCCTTGTGCTGTCCGAAATCTACCCATACTCTGCTTCTTTTCGAGAAGGAACGACTGAGATGGGACCTCACCAATGTCTATGAGTATCTGAATGGAGGGTGGCAAGAGGACAGAGCCAGGCTCTGGTCAGTGGTAAGAGGCAACAGGCGGAAACTGGTGAACGAGAAGTTCCACCTGAACATGAGGAAGAATTTATTCTGCAGGTGACTAAACACTGGAACAGATTGCCCAGAGAGAGTTGGAGTCCCTCTCACAAGAGATACTCAATAACCATCTGGACGAAAATCTGCCATGTGCCCTGGGATGACCCCACTTAAACACTCAGGTTGGACGAGATGACCCACTGTGCTCCCTTTCAACACGATCCATTCTGTGATTCTGTGTGATTCTATATGCCCTTCAAGAGCTGCGGGGGCAGAGGAGTTCCCAAGTCAGGTGTTTCTAATTGCCGCAGAAAATAAGAACAGGGGGCATCAAAACAGGGGAAAAAAACCTGTAGCTGTCCTTATGCAACAAATAGTAATACGTGGGAGTATGCACAATTCTTCCCATTCTCCAATACCATGCTTGAATGTCAGTTAAAAATGTCAGTGCCTTTAGCTTCTGATCCAGCCACTTTATCTACATGCCAGTGTTTGTGAAGTTACAACATTTTTCTTTCCCATATGCAGGACTAACACACTTACTTGATATGCACTCACCTTGCAAAACTGGAAGTGATTTCTATCCCATATTTTTACTGTAGTTACACTTCAGTGGCTTTGGAAATTTAGATGACTCACTGGGATCATGAAATATTGTTTGTTTTCAGGAATGCAATATTTTCTGAATGACCAAACCAATGAGGAATAAACCTTGATACTAAGATCTAAATGTATCATCACGTACTTATAGGATAGAAAAGAAATTGCTCTCAAGAATGCCATTGTTTATTTTTTTGTTTTCCACAGATACACACTTTTCCTTAATGTGAATTGCATTAACTATAAATAATAATTTGCTCTTTAAGAAATGGTGGTTCAAGTAATTTTTTCAAATGAAAAATATTTTTGCATGATGTAAACAGATTAGCAGTAAAAGATAGTCTTGGCAAGGTTCAAGAGCTGGCTTTGCCTTCAGCTTTGCTGCATGCAAGATCAAATTGTCTCTTTTACTTGGAAGATAAAACTATAAAACTTGTAAAAGGTAGCAATGTTTTCTTTCTGCAGACCTTCACCTTTTTTGTTCTTATATATCTTTACACGATCACACAGGTGTTTCACAATCACATAGCTGCAACCCATGCATTTTTTTCAGCAAAAGTGTGGGACTCTCGGGGTAGTAGCTGAGGCATGGGAACTGAGTTTCAGTTCCACAGTCTATTCTCATCAGCATAAGCAGGCAGTTCTCTAGCAACAACTGCACACAGCTATTGGTGCAGTAGCTATTACTTGAGCCACAGAGAAAATCTGAAACCCTGGCACTGTGCCTGACTTAGCTCTGTTCATATTTTTTGTTCTAGAGCATCCAAGCAAATGAAAATATCACTGTCATAGGTGGTGCCAAAGTCCTTTCTGGAGGGACCTGGGGCCAACTTGTCTGCAAGCAGCCAGTGATCACAATGCAGGGCTAACCATGTGAGCCACATGGGTATTAACCATCCACTGCAGTGAAGATGTGCTTAGACCTACATTCAGCCTTAGTGCGGGGCCCAAGCTTTTTTTCTTCCTGTTGTGTCCAGTCCAGGTCCACATCTAAATCTAGGCATGTCTTCAGAAGTTGCAGGCACACAACAGGGATGTGAATTCAGGCCAGTGTCTGAAATAAAGAACAGACACAATCTGTGCTCTGTCCCACAACTGAAGAGCAAGGCTAATCACAGAGGAGTTTGCAGGATATAAAAACATTGTGCAACAGCCAGATACATGGAGGTGGGAGTGGGAGGAGAAGCCCCATATCACACTACTGTATGTAGGTTTTTTCTGTTTGTTCTACATGGGCATCCTGAGCTTGATATTTTTAATCTTTATCAATCAGAGTTGTAGAGAGAAATTTTCTGTCTATGGTAAATTTACTTTGGTTTATGATCATGTTAATATGACAATTTGCATTCTCCTTGACTTAGATGTGTTGTATCTACCACTGAGAGCACATCTTGAAATTTGTGATATTTAAAACTGGTCATGAAACATTATTCTGCTGTAAGGTTAAAATTAAGGTTGCTAAAATGTTCACTTCAAAGCTTTCAAACAGATATGAAAAGATTAATTTCAGTGATGCTTGTGAAAGTTGGTAATAATAGATCCTCATCTTGTCCATCAAAGTTTCATTTTTTTCCAGATCCGATCTGCTGAGCATTGTCACAGGAGCTCTTGGCTCCAGCTGAGGGTAAGAAACATTGTGGTCAAAGGGGCTTGGAAAGGGAGGCAGTTCAACAATATCCCAGTCATGAAACAGACTTTGAATCCTATGAAACTGTGCTCTTGAGTTCTGGTTTCACTACAAGGCTCTTCAGATGTAGTTCTTCTTTGCTCTGTGCTTATTTTCTCATCTGTGGGAAAAGGTACAAGTTCCTTGCATCTTTAAAGCAATATCCAAGGAGCAGCACCTGGACACAAAGAGGGTGGAGGCCAAATGTCCATGTTTAGGAGATCACAGAGCTTTTACACTTTTCTGAAGATAGAACAGCTTCAACACAGTACAAGCAATTCAAACAAGAGGAGTGGGGAGGAAAAGGAGGAAACCTTCCCAAAACATGCTTAAAATTTTGCTTCCTTTCACATATTTTTGCAGCATGACAGAGCCTTGCCTCAGAGCAGCAGGCTCCTCTGTCCTGTTCACATGACTGTGATTTCAGTTAATTTTCAGAAGGAACTGTGTATTTTTCTTAGTGCTAATACATAAGGAATTCAAAGAACTGTAGTGATTCATGCTCTCAGAATAGTAAAATCTACAGGGGGGAAAGCAAACAACAAAATATCTCTCTTGAGCTGAGGTATTTCAAATCAGTGCTTTTCACTTTTGTAGTTTGTCAGTTACTCATATTTTGAAGTTTACACTGCACTGAAAGTGACAACTGCCAGAAATCACTTCAACCCTAAGAAATAGGCATATATGTTGTATATTCCATAAAGACAAAATGGTTTGAGGTTTTAGGAAACAACAACAAACCCAAAAAGGTATCTTGTCATGTGCACAATGCAACGAGGAATTTAGCATACTGAAAAACAGATTTTACATATTTAACTCAAAGTTACAGTGCAATGGGCAACATTATACTATCTAGCAACAATCAGCAATGACTTTATACAAGAAGTGATCAGAAGATCACTTCAGTGGGATCTGAGGCTGAAAAGGAAGTTGGTTCAGCAACAACCTTTGCACTCTGGCTTGTCCTCTTCCCATGTTGTCCATGCACTGGTAACCAGAGAGTTGGAGTTATTCCATGTAAAATCCTTGGGTGCAGCTTGTTGACCCATACCAAAACAAGTTCCTCTACCTTTTATATAGCCTTTTCCACCTGCAGAAAGCAGTTTAGAAAGTAAGTGACCATCATTAGAACCATTTCATCACTAAGGAAATGGAAATACAGAGAAGTTGCTTCACACACACTAATGAGGGAAATCTGTTTGGACTTAAGTCTCAATCTGCTGTTTAGCTCTCAGGCCTTGATGCAGGCCTTGATTCATCATATGATGAATAATGTATCATTATCAATGTTGTATCAAAATATGTATCATTATCAATGTCCCATTGTTTTACAGCTCTAGAGTTCTCATATAGACTGCAACTGTACTAAAAGCACTTTCTTCTTTGCTAATAACAGGCTCTTAGTAATGTAAAAACTACTAGCAAACCCACCTTGCACACACTTGCCTTCTCATGGGAGTTGTGCATATCTTTACACCAATGGGTGGAATGGACTACATAATGGATGTACAATGGAATACATAATGGATTTCCATTATGTATTTTACTCAGGCTGGCAGCCTGTCCCCAGTTGGGCCCTGCCAGGGATTGATACAGGGCTCCATACATACATACAGGGCTCAATATCTTCATAAACTATCTGATGATGGGATTGAAAATGCCTTCTCTAATTTCACTGCCGATGCCAAATTGGGTGATGAGGTGAATCCATCAGAAGGGAGAGCCATCTTAGAGAGAAACCCTGCCAGGCTGAAGGAGTGGGCAGGAAAGAGCAGAGTGAGGATGAGTGTGAAGTCCTGCATCTAGGAGATAACCAAGTACCCAGGACAGGCTAGGATCCGTGTGGTGGGGGAGCAGCCTTGCTGAGAGGGACCAGATGGACAATGAGCCAGACATGATTCAGCAGTGCACTGCAGCACTGGCAATGGCAAAAGGCTAGAGAACCTGCCCCATGAAGAAAGACTGAAGGAGTTAGGTCTCTTCTCCAGGAGAAGGCTCAGAGAGGACCTAATCACATCATTTGAGTACTTCTCGGACATCTACAAAGATGGAGGCTCTCTTCAAAAAGTGCTACAGGTAGTAGACAAAGGGCAGTGAAACAAGTTGCACTGGGTGAGGTTTCATCTTGAGGTAAGAAAGGCATTTCTTACAGCAAGAACAATCACTGGAACAACCTCCCTAGGGACTTGGTAGAGTTCCCATTGCTGGTGGTTTTCAAGGTGCAATCAGATGAGATGCTAAATAATCTCTTGTAGGTTTCCTTTCCCACAAAAGGACTTCATGATTTTCCAAGGCCCCTTCCATGATTCTCTGGCATGTGTAGGGTGTGTTGTTCTAGAGTCCAATATAGGAGCAACAGAGAGAAGGACAAGGATAGGTGCAAAAGAATTTAGAACATACTTGAAAAATTCTGATGGTTTTGAGGTACATTTTGAAGGATGCTGAGAACTAGACCACCTGGGAAAGAAAAAATTGGCAGCATTTTATATATACAGTGTATCTTTGAACAGCTTTGTTATCAGAACAGGGCAAGACTATCAATATTAAGTAGGCATCCCAGAAAGAGTTTACTTGCCAATCTTCATGTTACCACATAAGAAAAACAAAGCAAAACAAAAGAAAAAAACAACAACCAAAAAAGACCAACAACAAAAAAACCCCACAAAAAACCCCAAAAAGCCCCTGAAAACACCCAAAAAAAACAAAACCAAAAAAACCCCAAACAACCAAAAAAAAACAAAAACAAAAAAAAAAAGCCAAAAACCCCACACAAACCATCCAAAATAACCCCCCAAAACCAAACTAAGTAATAACCAACCAAAAAAAAAAAAGCTCAAAAAAAACCCCTAAACACCTGATCATAAATTGCTTGGAAAGGTGGGACTTAAAAAAACAACAGAATAAAAAACCTCTGTATGTTTAAAGGGGCTTACCTGGAAGTTCAAACAGCCAGAGATAATCCAACGTTTGTGCTGCTAATAGTGCTGTGGCCATGAGCTATACTTTACACCTACCTGTTGATTAGCAGTTGAGGATAGGAAGCAACAGGCTAATCACATTCAACATTTTTCCCATGCTGATAACTTGTGTCTCTTCTTTGTAGTGTTTATGATAGAACCCTGACTATGAAGGACATTAAAGAAATGGGTGTTTGTGAAGCTATCATAACAATTTTTGCAAAGGTTTCTCTCAAGTGTAACTTAGCAGCTCAATGTCTATGTGGGTGGTAAAGTTGCTGTGAAAATAGCATCCCCTCTGGGAATGTAATTATTCAGTGCTTTGCACATTTGCGTTTCTTGGTCTTTCAGTAGCATTGCTTGATGAGAAGGGTTGGCTGTGCAGCTGATACAAGCATTAGGCAGAGTTATCTGTGATGCATCTAGAAAATGGCTACAAGGACATTAAGAAATGCAAAACCACAAAAAAGGATCATTGAAATGTTATGTAACATGAATCTGGATTTCATTATGACAACTTGCATATCAGAATAACAGGAATGAGAAAGTTAGTGAAAAGAATTTAGAAGAATAAAATTAGCAGATATTTGACAATACCTTTCTGTTATAGAGGCATCATATCTTTGAGATACAAATTTAAATTCAAGCCCAGGATTATGTCCAGAAAAAAAACTATGCTTCAATATCCAGTTTAATCAAAGCCTACAACCTCTGGAGACTTTGCACAAGATCAAAAGAGAAAGGAATTCAAGAGCTCAAATTCCATGTGAAGCTCCACAGGTTTTGAAGTGCAAAGATCACCTTCCCCGGAAACATGGCCCAGCAGCTATCAACTCTCCCTTCTTCTGGATAACATCTCCATGAATATTACAGGTTTGAGGCAGAATGGAGCATGTCTGGAAGGGCTTTAGACTTGTTGGTATGGAATAGTTCAGTGTTAATTCTTAATTCCAATCTAGAAAAATCCCTGCCTGTCTTGTTAGAGAGGTGAGGAGTTGTATTTGATCCAGTCAGCATCCTTTGACAAAATGGACCTGGAAAGCCCAGTCCTATGTGTAAGCACAGTGGTTACTGATTTTTCTAGGCTGAGAAAAGTATTGCCAGGACTCAACTCTTTTGCAAAATTGAGGGAAATTATTTAATCCTCATTTTTTAAGATGTTCAGTAGTGCAGTACTTTCTTCTTCTAATATACATTTCTCAGAAAGAAAATATCCACTTCTGTACAGTAATATCAGTCAAAGTAATTTTTCATTCTGATGTTCAGCAAGACATCCAGGACTAACTAGCATTTCATAGCAACTATGAAATCCCTTAAAATTGCTGCCAGCATAGAACTGAAAACACCCAGGGACAATTCAAACACATTGTAAATATAACATTATCTTGATCAATGTATTCCATATTATTGGTTACTGTATAATGAAGTCGACTTAGTGGGAGCTGTCTGCAACTCAGTTTTATACAGAGTGTCAGTTTGTTCAATTAGAACTACTGCAGCTGTAACACACCTCCCATTTGGAAGTCTAAGGAAGTCAGGAGGCAGTCTTAATGAATCAGTGTTTAAATTATACGAGAGTTGAGAAACCTGAACTTCCTAGGGAGACCTATGAAGCAGACTGCCAAAATCAATCAGATCTTTGAGAAGTCAGGCTTGAAGGGGAGGCTCAGTGAGCAGCAGGGACATTTTAGAGTGTTTCATACCTGATGGGAGCAGTTGCATGCTCTGTCTTCAACTGCCACTTTCTCCTCTTGATGCCTATATAACTTAGGTCAAAGTTAAAAGGTTATATAGCTTGAGTTATATCAATATAACCTGATATATCTATATAACCTGATATCAATATAACCTAAATCATAGCCTTTTATACCTATATAACCTGAATTATAGCCTTTTTATACCTATATAACCTGAAAAAAAAAATAACTCTATACAATGTAATGGCTAATATATGGTTAACTAACTGTTTAATGCTGAATAGACAAAAAAGAAAAAAAAAAAAAAAAACCAAACCAGGTGGATAGCTTCAGAGATAGATAAGTTTAGTATTAATGAGAAATTGGCAAATGTAGAGCCCATTAGCCCCAAAATAAAAAATTTAGGCTGGTTAGGACCAGACAGACCAAGAAACACCGTAACTGTGCACGCTCCAAAGACAAAGTTGAAAAGTTCAGATGTGAAGAAAACCTTGGAAGACTTCATCAAAGGCCCCTGATGATTCCCGAATTGGGGAGGCATAAGCACAGTGCAAAAGAGCTTTTTATAACCATGAGCTCATACTATGGAATACTATGTAAATTAGTTCTGGCACGTGTATGATGATGTTGTAGTAACATAATAACACTAAGCCATACTTGCTGTATAAGCAGTTGACAAAGGTGGGTGAGTTAGGTGGAGATATCTCNTGCAGAGCCCATTATCTGCCCACCTGCATCTCTTGCATGTTTTCTGCATGCCCATGGTGGCCCCTGAAATGAAACCGGAGAAGCTCACCAGATGTATTTTTAGAATGCTGTGAGATATGTGAAAAAAAAAAAAAAGATTAAAGAAGAAGGAAGGAGGAAGGAGGAGGGAGAAGAGAGGGAAAGGGGAAGGGGAAGGGGAAGGGAAAGGGAAAGGGAAAGGGAAAGGGAAAGGGAAAGGGAAAGGGAAAGGGAAAGGGAAAGGGAAAGAAGACCCCCTCCCCAAATCCTGAACTGAAAGGCTTGACTCTTCTGCTGCTCCCTTCCTCAGAGGTGCTGTCACTGCCCTGCCTGAGAGGGCCTCCTCCCCAGTCCATGGCCTCCTGCTCCCAGCATTTGCCCAGGTTCCCCTCTGCACTGCACTCCATGGTGCTGCTTCCCCCTTGTCATGGGGAGGGATGGGGTAAGACAGCACTCACATCTCCACAGGGTTCTGAGATTTGCTGTGGTGGGATGTCCCTCTCAGAGAAGGGACATCAGGGAGAAGGTCTCAATGGCAATGGTCCTGGTGTCCCCCTGCTGTGTAACACATGTTTGTGTCATGGAGTAGCAGGGAGGAGTGATGTCACATCTGGTGCCAGAGTCAGCCAGGGAGAGGGATGGGGTGGTTTCCCCCTAAGAACTGCAGGTCCCAGTGCCAACAGCTCGGGCAGTGCCAGTGCTGTGGCTGCTACTCAGCAGGGTACAAGAGCAAAGGGTACAAGAGATCCTCTGTGCTTTCCCTACAGAAAGCTGCCATTGGGCAAAAAGGCTTTGTAGTGAGGAATTCCAAACAACATGATGGCTCAGAGGAAGCAGATACCTGCTTCCAAAGGGGAAGGCTCTTCCCCAGCTCAAGGAATTTTTTGGATGGGATGAGATGGGACTGGTCTGTGTGGATTGTGGGAGAGGAGTCCTAGGACTTCTTCCTTTCCCAGCTCTGTGGAGAAATGCCAGTAAGATCTCTTTAGCTTCCAGGCTTGCTTTTTTTCAACTCAGAAGTGAAAACTATCTTATGTAGGAGCTTTTTAGCCTGATTTTGATGGCCCAGGTCACTTGTGATGAGCATTGGTGAGTGTACACTTGCCAGCTCTAGCACAGATTCTGTTGGTTTGTATGGAATATCTCTCAAGTGATATCAGCAGGATGATATCACAGATACAAGTCTGTACTGCCAGGAGCCTTTGAAAACCCCAGGCTCCCTTTTGTTGATCATTTGGCCTGGCTTCCACCTCCAGATCTACTTGTGTGCCTAGTAAATGTCTGCAATAAACCAAAGATTTTCTTTCAGCACTGATACCTACTTGTGAAAGCACATACACTGATGAGTGACTGGAGGTCTTTGAGCCCTTTGCACAGTGGTCCCACCCCTGGGACACAACCAAGGATTCTGTGGAGGTCTGGGCCATGGAGTCCTCATGAAGAACTGGCCAGTTTGCTCTTCCCTCTTCTGGAGGCACTGGTTGTATATGAGCTTCCTCCTGGCTCAAGTGTGAGAGCAGGGGCTCTCAACCTGAACCACAAGAACATGAACATGGGGTGTGAGACCCAAATCATGAATGCTCCAGTGAGTAATAACCAACAGCAAATTAACATGAAAACACATCCCTAAGTAAACCAGAGGGAACTGAGGCCTGGGCCCACAATGTGCAGCTGAAAGCAGGTGCAGGGAGAGGCAGGGCTACACCCTCCTACATATCTCACAGAATGGGTTAGGTTGGAAGAGACCACAGTGGGTTACCAGCTCCAACTTCCCTGCTCAAACAGGATCATCCTCGAGCACACTGCAAAGGATTAAGTCCAGATGGATTTTGATTCTTTCTTGGGGGAAGAGTCAGTTTTGGCTTCCTGAGCAATATTATCCCAACAAGCTGAAAATAGAAGGAATAAATCCTTCAAATATAGAAAATTGGAAATTTCCTTGGGTTTTATTCTTATTTTTATCTTAAACACAGCTTTGAAATATTTTATGCATATATTTCTCATACTATGAGACTACTGGATGGCTTTCATAATGGGAACTTAAAAACATCCTTCTGAGAAACCTTAAAAGTTATGTACCACTAATTCTCCATTTTCTTCATTTTCAGAAATATACAGTGTAACATATGATACATATTCTTTTCCTGGGGAATCAAACCAACAGGATCTGTTGGCAAGCCTCTTTGGCAGTATTTCAAATGGTCTCTCTGGATGCTTGAGGAAGCACAATCTGGAGCAAGGCAGCTGACTGGAGGATACTGTTTGTGCTGCTTGGTCAAGGATTTGTGTCATGATCTTGTTGGCCAAAGAATGTTCTTAAGGTTGAATCCGCTACTATCCAGGAAGAATATGAGGAATGTTTCTTCCATGGGAAAGCCTTCATTATCTGAAGAGGTTAAATGTGTTTTCTTATGCATAAGTGAGATATTGAACATGACAGATACAGAAGATTTGCATGTAGAAAAGTATTCCTCACTGGGTAGTCAGAAAGCTGCTTGTTTACAGCCCTCTAGAGTAGGAATGACCTGAGTGCATGGTCTGTGAACACATGGGGTCATAGCAAGATACATGAGCATACAGAGATTTGATAATCAACTGTTTGTGCCTTGCATTTCTTTACTTGCAAAGAGGATCCTGAATGACCTGTATTCCTCTTCTTTAAACTAGAGATGAAAGAAGATTTGCCATGAAAATCAAATGAAAAGCAGATTTCATATTTGCTATAAAGGATTACTGCTATTCACAGGATCCAGTTTCTTTTAGCCTTTCTGACACTGATAACAAAAGATACATGTACTGCAGATGGAAATTTACAGGGAAGCAATTGAGGTCTTGGAAGTTTGCTCAAATATTGAGCTAGGTAATGAAAAGGAAAAATCATTCTACTATAGAAACTTGCTTTTGTGGAGGGAGAAGGGAAAGGTAGATGGTGGATGCTCACAGTAATGTATAAGAAAGAATGATGTTTCTTGGTAACAGGTACATCACCCAAATCAGTTCTCCACATTGAGTCAATGAACCATAGAGAAGAGAGGAAATCTGATTTCTTAGATGCAATTAATTCTTTCTCCAATGTGTAAAAAAATGCAAATCTTTTCTTTTTCTTTGGCACAAGACTCTTTCATTTCTCTGAATGAGTTTGCTTTGATGCTTTGCTCTTCTTGACAGAAGCTTCAGTTTTTTCTCCCGGAGGCTGGTTATGTTGCCAAGAGAGGGCAGCAAACAAGCGCAGAAACTGCACGCCTGGCTCTGTATTAGGTCATATGGGAATATAAGGAATCGTTAGGACAGGAGATCTGTGCCTTACTATAATTACTGCCCACTGCACTTAACCTGCTGTTAGTTTGTTTGTTCTTACTTTAGTTTAGTTTGTTCTTACTGCAAAAGCAAACCTCTGAATTGCACTTTTTTTTTCTGTTTTCTTTCAAATAAAATAAATAAGCCCAAACATCTATGAAATATTTGAAAATAAATCCTGTGCCATGGAGAGCATGGCTGGACAAACAGCACACACTGCTCTGGGGATGCTGTGTAGAAGGCATGAATCCCACACCTGCCTTTTCAGGGTTTTGCAGAGGACTAAATGCATGTAACAAAGTGTACAGCTACACTATATCTTTGATTCCATGTGTAATACATATCATAGTTCAAGCTGTCAGTTCCCTACTGCAAGCCTCATTACACATAACATAGGCTCTGATCTCCAATGGGCAGCACTTTTTTCAAGTCCATCATTCTTTTAATATCCAGAGCCAATTCCTTCATGTGTACTGCTACATAAACAGATCACCACATAACCTTAAAGGCATGCTTATTACGGTGTTTATGGAACTGATCTGGACTGAACCTGCTTTATTAAAAAACAAAGTTACCTGATTGGTTTCAATACAGGTAATTATTTTTACCCCAAAAGGGCCCGCAGTTTTTACCCCTGTCTGTGGAGGCAGTTAGTTCTACTGCCCATATTTTTGAGATTACATTAAAACACAACATTCACAGCAGATTGCACTTAATGAGAAAAATGTCATGGCCTGACACATAAAACTGAGGTAGAAAGGGAAGGTGTATGTGGGCTTTTCTGTTACTGCAGGACAAGCTGTTGCTCTCTGAGGTTCTGTTCTTCTAAGGTCAAACATCATTGCTGGCTCTTTATCCACTAATTGGAAAACACCTGAAGCTCTACTGATAAAATGAAACTAATATTCAAGGACTGGAGCACACTGTTCTAGCACAAGGCTAGAATTGTGGGAAAACACAAAGCAGTGGATGAATCCTGCCACCTGTTCTGTACTTAGATTTGAACACATTAATGCCAGCTTAACCCTGTGTACAAAAAAAGAAAAGCCTTGGGTCAGACCAAGACCTACTTGTGGAAGACCTTGGCAGGCTTCTCAGAGCAAGAGGTGCTGAGAGAGCATCAAGCCCGCAGGAAGGTATCTAGACAATTCCAGACACAGAAGGCCTTCTGTCAGAAACTTCTCTAACTGGTGAAGGGGAAAAGCAATGATTCCACCAGTGACCCTGCTGATTTCTCCTCAGCCAGGATATTGTGCATGAAATTGCATTTTAAGGGGAAAGAGATTGAAAGAGAGGAGGGGAAGGACAGGGAATGGGAGTGGTGATGTTATGGCAGGCAAACACTCTTCCCTTTGTAGGTACCACTCATACATACAAGACCTGGTTCTGCCTCTCTTGTCCTCTGTAACCTGTCCAAGAGCACTAGAGTCCAGATTAATTTAAAGGCCAATTCAGTCATACAAATTCCCTGGAGGGTGTGAGCCTTGGCTGCACTTGCATGCTACAGCTAAATTGGTTTGGCAGCTGCTGAAAGTGGCAGAACCCCTTCTGCTTCACTTTCCCCTTTGGGGTTTGTTCAGGTCTGCGAGCAACCTTAGCAGAATTAAAAACTGCAGCTCCTCCAATGTTTTTGCAGAAAGGGAGAAGACTCCTGTAAGTTCATCTTGAACTGTGCAAACAATGATTAAAGAAATAAACAGGAATGAGATAGGGGTATAAAGGCTGACCACTTGGTTTCTGCAAGTAGTGCACCTTGTACCGACCCCCTCTGAGCTGAGCATTGGCTTCATTGTGTTGTCAGCAGTTGAACTGACCTTCTGTCTGAATGTCACTGATTTCATTTGAGTGAGAGTACAGATCACATTGGGGATGGATAAGCTTACACCCCGCCATCTCTATGCCACCACCTTCAACACAATACCTCCCTTTGCATCACACAAACTACAAGAAGAGCTCTGCTCCCCTGGATGGACTTTCCTACTGGTGGTAGATGATGGGTCTTTGAGGTAAGTGCTTGTCCCTGTTGCAGGCCACAGAGTTCAGCATTAAGTTCACCAGAGAAACAGTCTGGGAAATATAAATATCAGTTTTTCTCTCAGCATTTCTGCTTTCTTTCATTTCTGCATGTCTTTCATCCAGTCAAACAAGCTGTTTGTTTAAAGAAAAACAAAGAATTCCTGTTTCCATGAAAACATTTTTAACACAGAATTACAGGATCACAGAATAAGCTGATTTGGAAGGGACCCACAAGGATCATCAAATCCAACTCCTGGCCCTGCACAACACTAGCCCCAAGAATAACACCATGTGCCTGAGAGTGCTGTCCAACACCTCTTGAGCTCTGTCAGGCTGGTGCTGTGACCACTTCCCTGGGGAGCCTGTTCAGTGCCCAACCACCCTCTGGATGAAGAACTTCTCCTGACATCTAACCTAAACCTCCCCTGAAACAACTTCAGGCCATTCCCTCAGGTCCTATCACTGTCACCACAAAGGAGAGATCAGTGCCTGCCCCTCCTCTTCCCCTCACAAGGAAGTTGTGACTGCAGTGGGGTCTCCCCTCAGTCTCCTCCAGGCTGAACAGACCAAGTGACCTCAGCCACTCCTCACACGGCTTCTCTTCCAAACCCTTCACCATCCTTGTTACCCTCCTTTGGACACTCTCTAACAGCTCAATGTCTTTTATTGCAGTGACCAAAACTACACACACTATGGAAGGTGAGACTGCTGCAGTGAAGAGGAGAGTGGGATTGTGTGTGTGTCCTTTCTGTAATGGGCAGTAGTAACCTCAGATACACCACTCTCAGCAGAGAGCAGCAGAAGTCTAATGACTTGAGTACAGGTCTGGGAGACTCCAAGCCAATTAACAAACTATGGGGCTTCTCTGCTGAAGTTACAGACCCTATAAGCAGCATTTCAGATGTTTGCAGCAGTAATGAGACTACAGGTGTTTGCTCTAAGTTTGTGACTCTGCATGCTGACAGTGATGCAGATGGAGCCATCATCATTCAGAATCTGCTGCAGAGTAAATTTTGTGCTAAATCCTGAATAATCTTTGCAGTGCCACCTTGTAATGAACCTGTCTTGGAAACTTAGGTAATACTCTGAATGGCTCCGGATGGACTATTATGCTTTCAACAAAATTTTCTGAATTAATCCAGTTGTGTTTAAGTCCTTCACCTCTCTTGTCAATGCTTTTAACTGCATAAATTATAACTCTTCTGAGGCCATTAAGCAGCCTGCTTACCCAGAAACATTTTTATTTTGCAGGCCGCTAATGTACTGTAAGAGGATAGCCCTGACCTTGCAAAAGAAGGGGAGAAAATTTTCCATGACTCTACATACAGGCAACAGTGAGAGATACAGAGGGAGTAAAGGATGAAAAAGAAACTATAGCTCTTGTGATGGTGGAAACTGTTAAAGCAGACCATGTTTAGAATAAAGCAGAAGTGATATTCATTGCTATTATTTTATGAAGGAAGGGAAACCCTTCACTTGACAAAACTAATGGTAAAGTTCTCTGTTAAGGTTTGTTAATTAAGTACTGCTGAATGCTTGCCATTTACAAAGGCATGCCTGTCACTGTGTCTGCTTAGAGGTACAAGTTGCTGCCAAACTGAAACCTTAGCTATGTTTGGCTTTATCTTGTGAGCTCTGGCAGACATGTATGGTTTTCCATTAACAATGTACAGCCTTTAACATCTTGTAGCTGATACTGAAAAATATTAATAGAAGAGGAACTCTTGTCATCAAAATGAAATCAATGTATCATAAAAGGCATTCTATGAAATATTTTTTGCTTTGAGAAACAGGCCTTTCAAGGCTTATTTTGGTTTTGTTACATTTGAAGGTTTTTCTATTAAAAAACATATGCTGATATGTTTTGTTATATCAAGAAACATTTTCCAGGATCATTCTGACTAAACTTTGTTTGGCACATTATTTACAGGAAAATATTAGACAACAATTATGTTGTAGAGAATAGTGAGAGAGACTCTGTTTGTCTGCAATGCAAGTGTTTTGATCTGAGGCTGGAAAAGGAGAACAATAGAAACAACATCCATTTGAATTTTTTTTTTTTTTTAATTTCATGTATGCTAGTTCTCAAGCATATTTGAACAGATTTAACACAGTTTCTCAGTGTTTTTTTCTCCTCATGTACTTGATAGGACTGCGAGCAGTGAGTCAGTAGGCCAGCTTGCATTAGTGGTATCACCATAGTTCTGTATTGGTGATATGAAATGTAATTACTAAAACAGCACTGGAAACCTTTGCTTTTTCTGGAATCAATTAAATATGATTATTTATTATTTTCTGAATATTGAAAACTGGTTGTTCCAAATTTAAGGAAAATTAGCTCTGAGCAACAATTAGTTCCTTGCTGAAAAGGCAGTAAAGGGGCTTCAGTGTCTGGATCAGCATCTATAATGTTGCTCAAGTTGTTCAGCACCATGTTTGTAGGAAGTAGCTGGGGTCTAGTTGTGACAATGCTAGCATGTGGTGTGATTTTCCATACAATGCTTTGTGCTCTGACTGTTCCTTTTTTTTTTTTTTTTTTTTTTTTTTTTGCAAATGAGGAGAATAACAGCTGTGTATCTCTGTCTCAAGAATTGAGGCCAAGGATCATTTATGGACACACCATGTGCTTCAGCTACATGCAGACTGTGCTCTTGAGCTGCAGGAAAGTAAGTTTGTGGAGTCAAGGGGCTGCTGGGTATCCACAGCCCTTGCAAAGCACCCTCAGCGCAGCCAGTCTTGGTGCCTGGGATGGCAGAAAGACCTGAGCAGAATGAGAGGGTTTCTCAGTTAATCACCCCCAGTGTCCTTAGGGCTGTGGTATCTATCAACAACAGGCAGCTGCCTGCAGCAGTGCAGGGTCACTTGTAAGCAGGGTGGGGTTGGGCCTCTGCTCTTCCCTCCTCCCTTTGCCACAGTGGGGTGGCCAGAGCCACCCAAGCTCCTTGAGGAGAGCCACAAACACTGTGAGCTAGGGTGGAGAGTTTCAGCTGTGGGAGGCTTTTGGTGTTCCTCTGCCAGTGCTGATTCATTGAAGTGCTGTCTACAGTATTTATAACCTTTTTCATTTTTTCCCTGCGGTGTAAATGTACTTTTTTTCTGTTATATTTAAAATGGTGATATAAGAAAACATGTCTATAGCATAGTCTATAAATTACACTAATAGGGGAATTATATGAAGAAAACAGAAGGAAAAGAAAATGGGAAGATGTCTAAGAGAAATAGGGGTAGATGTGGCCTGTCCTGAAATATTATGCAGACAAATGTTTACAAAAGGGAAAAACAGGCTTGGACCAAACCTCAGCAATCCAGAGACTCCTGTTCTTGGGCTCCTGAGCTGTTGCACTGTTGTTGCTAGATATTTCTTCCACCTCTATAAAATCATTCGTTTTCTGTGATCCTAGAAGGTACCAGTTGCTTTGCTGGTGAGAGGCCCATACTTGCAGGTAGGTCTCAGCCAATGTTTTACAGTTAAAGTCCTCAGGTCATTTACACTTCAGTGTTACTCTCTTTCAGTAGCTAGTTCAGAAAGAAGTGTTCCCACAGTGTTACTGTCTGCTCATGTCACTGCATAGCGCCTTCAAGAACCACACAGCTACTTGAACACTAAGAGCCTGCAAATAAAAATTACCATCTCATTTCAATACTGAGGTGTGTTCCTTGTCACTACTTACCACTGCCCACCTTCCTGCCACACTTACCAGAACGCTTAGTGTGCTGACCTGCTGGCTGACTACTGCTGCAACTCCAGCCAAATGAAGCTCCTGTTACTTGTCTGAGGCTGTACTCACTGCTGACTGCAGCTCTGCTGTACCTCTCCCAGGCAGCTGCCTTCATGCTACGTGCAGAGTTTCCTGAGCACTGCAGCAGAATGCAGCACTCAAAAGGGTATGCAGGGATATTCTGGCAAGGGTGGAAATTTGTATCCTTCTATGAGAGAAGTCGAAGAAATGAGCATTTCATCCAGCTGTGACCTGATCCTGCTCTTGCAGTCATTGATGCTAGTGCTGGAAAAGCAAGCTGAGCAACCCTCCCCTGCATTTGGAATGGTAAAAAAAAAGAGTTCCGGAGTTTTGACTACAAATCAAATATATGGAATTATGTCTAAAGCTGAATTACTGCTCTGCAGGAAAAGCTGAAGAAAACCGTTGCCATGACTATTGCATTTGCAAAGGAGACTCTTTTCTGCATCTGAGTACTCTGCAACCAGCAGCCTCCACATTGTCTCCTCTCTCTGGAGGTTCCAAATGCTACCTTGATAACACCTGTCCCCTGTGTATCCTGGTGGGAGTGAACAAAGGGTCAGAGATGGGGAGAGACCCTGGGGATGCTGAGCATCATGTGGACTTGAGTGAAAGGATACTGGCTTGGGTGGCACAGGCAAGGCATGGTGGTCACCTGGTTTAACAGCAGTGTTTGAAGCAGGTAATTTAATAATGGTTGGAAATACTAAGTGCCCAAACAGATGAGGAAAGGTAGTGGTGAGGCCAAAAGGGCTGGGCAAGCAAGGTAACACACTGGAAAAATGTTCTCCAGCATCAGCCTCAGCCCTGTCTCCCCAAAGCATCTTAGGTGTTCAGAGATGTCTCCATGCTTTGCTATGCTCAGCTTTTAAATTTAGACAATGATCTTTATGTCACAGAAGGCTGCACGTATTTTATTGAAAAGTCTTGTAGGCATTGTACAATGGAAAGCAGAGCTAACACACTCCATATGCGTAACGGTTTACTTGGCTTTCTTTGCAGCTGAATATTTGTGATTTAAAATTTTTCTTTGTTCTGCCTGAAGGCCTATAAGGATTTCTTCAAAAGTGCTGAGACATATCAACTGGAATAAGCCAGTTTCTGGGATTTTTTTTCTCTTAAAAGTACAATCCTATTGTAAAATTTCTGGCTTTCATTTTACATGTTTCTCTATCAACCTGACATGTGGAAAATGTGAAGTCTTGCAGCTGCCACCTCACCCCACACTGTATTTATTCCTTAGAGAAAGGGAAAAGCAAAAGCAGCAGCTCTTCCATCTCAGAAAACCATCAATCTCATTTTGTGTAACCACTAAATGAGAGGAAAAAAAGCAAAACACAAAGCAGAGATAAGGAGCAGCTTCTCCTCAGATTTCACTGCTGGGGATGGTCTGCCTGCACTCCCTAGCTGATAGCCAGAGTTCAGGGGTACCCAAGGTACCAAGGACAGTACCTGGGTACCCAAGGTACTAGTGGCATATATCCCAGAGATTTATTACTCTTAAATAAGCTAAAGCAATCTGTGGAGAACAGCTTTAATCAGGCCAGCACAGTTAGCATTAAAAGCTAAGCAAACTTCTCCACTCTGCTCTAACTGAATCTTCTGAGGCATACTTGCAAGAAGCCCCAGTAAAATGCATCCAGCTTGCAGAAGAAAATGGAACAGATGCTTATTCCCTGCAGCAGTGGAACTGGCAGCCTAGATAAGGAAGGAATTGGTTACATGAGTGTCTCTTGCAGACTAACGCAGAAATGTGAAACCCACTGTCAAAGGCAAATGCCAAGAGCTTGTGGACTTTCCTCAAGCAGGCTGGTTGTCTGGACAGAATGATGTGGGACAATGCCAAGGGGATGGCTGGGATCAACAGCAGCTCCACGAAGAGAACTACTGCCAAAATGAGACCAGTCTTCTCAGAAAATCACCAGACAGGTGGATACACCTCTGCATAACGGAACTGAGAAACTCAGTAGCTGAACCCTCTGTCATTTAAAAACAAAACCACCAACCCTCTGTCTCCTAACGTAGACTTAAGCCAGATTTGGAAATAGTTTTCCTGTTAGTCCATGGTCTGTCCTTCTTCAGGGTCAAGCTAGAGTCAGCATCAGAGACAGACTAACAAAATAGTCCCTAGTCATGATTTAGTAGGAAGCTACCTCCACAAACTCTTCACTAAAAGGCTGCACTCTTGACTCTGACCAGCTGCTTATGGAAATGGTTAGAAGGCAGAAAATGAGAGCAGAACTTTCCAAAGCATGTAAGCATGTGACAGCATGCATGCATACTCACACACACACCCACGTGGCCAGAAACCACTGGGAACTGGGATTCCTTCTGACAGACAGAATGGTTTCAGGATATATATGGCAGTGTAAAAGGTCATGGCTTGTCTGAACAGCTTGATACCTCTGCAGACTTCCAGTGACAGTTACAGCTGCAGCTGACTGGAATGTAGGGATGCTTACAGCACTTGCATCTGAAGCCAAGGACTGAAATACTACCTGCCTGCTCCCAGCCACTCAGCAGCTTCTGTGAGAGCTGCAGCGTGTGGCGTGCTGCAATCCAGACCGTTGCCTAGCACTCATACTCTGTTTTGTTTGCTCTCTCTGATTGTACTGGCTGGGGCTTAAGATAAATGGAGTATTCATCCAATTACCCCTGGGCACCCCTTTCTATTGCCATCTATTTGAGGAAAAGTAGCTTTACCACATGGATGTTTGTTTCCAAGTGTTTTGAACTCCCTGGAGCCTTTAGAATATTCTGTTCACCCAGAGTGCTCACTAACTGATCAGCTCTGTTGTTTTTCTCAGCAATTAATTAGCAGAGAGGTTTGTGCAAATGTCTGGGAGTTGAATATGCATACTCCCAAGTATCATGATTAGCCTAGTAGGTTTCATTGTAGGTGAAATGTCTGTTCTATACTTGGAAAGCAGATGATGTAATGTAGTTTTTATTCCACCCACTGTGGAAATCTTGTGCATTCAATAGCTAAAATTCTGTTTGTCAACACTGTTAGGCCCATCTTTTGCTTGGCCTGTGAGCTAAGAAAGGAAAATAACAGGGGAATAATTTGTGTAGTTTCAAAAAAAGGGCAGCAAGGAGACTGTGAGCAGTCTGTTCTGAAAGTTTCACATCTATAATATACCAGAATGGGTACAGACTGAGGGATACCAGAGGCTTCTGGTGTCAGCAGGACATAACGTGAAGTTTAACAGTGCATAAGTATTAGTCAAACCAATCAACTGTAAACAAAATCACAGTACATTACCAACATGTCTCTGATAGATCACACCATGGCAAAAGCACTGTTCAATCCCAGTATGACTAGCAAAATGAACACACCTGGCTTTACCAAATAAAGACACAGTAAAAGTACCATGAGCTAAACCAGCTAATTTGTAAAGCTAAGCTATTTTTTGTGCCTTTTTTTTTTTTTTTAATCTCTCTCTTAGACAACTGTCAGCTTTTAATCACTGTTCCAGTGAATCTGAGACTTGTATTTTGCAAATGTTGCTTTGGTAGTGAAATTTACTCTGGTAGTTGATTTTGTTACATTTAAATCCTACCTTGAAATTTTGCAAGTCTTACTGCTCAAGATCTGCTATGGAGGCTAGGGCAGTTTCTACTAGAATGCCATAATGAAGAGGCAATGTATGGTCATGCACTGGCTAGCAGGAATGTCTTAGGGTATATGAATTCAGATGTGCTGGGAATGCATGCCAAGGATTGCCTGGAGAGGGAGAAAATTTTGTCTTCTGGGAGAGAAATTCAGCTTTCACAAGCTTGGCAGATACTGCCTTAAAAGCTAGGTGTACCACTGCCACTGATTTAAAAAATATAAATGTTGAACACCTGAAAATTGCAATCTCTGTCAATGTACTTTCAATCTCTTGAAATAACAGCAGGGCAATGGAGAGAGGAAAGGAAATTTATCAGCTTGCACATCAAACACCAAAATAATGTGAAAAGCTGTAGGTTAATTAGAATGCATAAAATCTCTGAATCCCTTTTAAATTGCCTTATTTATGCCTGTTAGAATCCTTGCATCACATGGAATAGCATGTGTGTCCTGTAGCGTACTTCCATTACTAAACTACTGCATGTATTTGAGGGAAGTTAATCTATAAATTATTTTTATTATATAAAAATTTATATGTACAGGCATACAGCTATACAAATGTATAATTTAATAGCTATAAAATTAGTATTATCTGTAAAACCTCTTGCATATTGTAAACAAACATAGATCATTATCTTCTTATTTCCCTGTTTTCACTGTACAGAAAAAATTGAGAGCCAAATACTGTTATGGATAGTTGAGACAAAACCCTGACTCCCCTGGAAACAAAATGTCATCCTTATACTGCAGGGTGAATAGGCAGAGATGCTTATTTTCTCATAAGAAAAGAGGCACCTCCCAAGACCAGACTTCTCTGTCTCAGCCTGTGTCCACAGGCAGACTGCAGACAGTTTCTGCTGTCAGGTGTGAGACAAGCAGAACAGTCCATTGTTAAACACCAAGGGACAAGGAAAGCTCACAGTTTGCAGGGGGTCAGCAAACTTGCCAAAACTTTTCAGATCCTGCCGACTCACATCTCCAGCCATCTCATAATTTCTCACAATTTTAACACCAATCTGCACAAGTCTGTTTGCTTATATAACAACTAATGATTCAGCTCTCAGAATTTGATTGTGAGGATGATAGAAAGAAGAGTTTCCAGTTAAAGGAAGAAACTTTCTCATCTGGCTTTTCCAGAGTGCACTCCCATATGAAGGGCTGGGTTTTTAGACCAGAAGATGAACATCTAGATCACTGATGTCAGTGATCTAGATTGTTCACCTAATGTGAACAAACACAGTTTAGGAGACTAAACCTATATATGCAACTACCTCACGTGTACGATCTCCCCAGCCTGAGGGTGTGTCTAAGGCACATGGTGTTTGCTGTCCTGAGGGAGAGAGGGGTATTTTGTGATGCAGCACACACAGACACTGCTCAGGCTTAGGCAAGGTGAGAAGGTTCCCTGAGCCCTCATCCTGGCCCTGGCCCAGGGATGCCCTGGCCAGCCAAGGCAGGGGTCTCCTCCCCGTGTCTGAGCCCCTGGCAACAAACATTTCCAGCACAGGTGTCTCTGTGCTGGAAAAGCAGAAAGATCTTCTGCTCTATATGAAAATACATAAATATTCATGGTTAAGAGCAAGTTTGATTGCATGTAGCATCAGTGGTGGTATCTGTGATACCACTGGGACTGCCAGAGGTGTGGGCAAGTACTGGCAACGAGGAAGGAGCTTTATTAAGGTAAGCTTGTCAGCAGTTGACAGCAGTTTGCCATCCCTCCCTTGTTGCCCAGTAGCCAGGGTACCTTCAGGAAGACCTAGGATTCAGGCTATGCTTCAACAGGTGTTTCAATTTATTGCATAATTTAGCCTTAGCTGACATGCAGGCAGTTGCACAAAAGCTTCACACATCTGTCTGCTCAGCTTGCCATTTGCTCCAGCTCCTCTTTTTGGAAGCCTACTTGATGTAATATCCTATATTGCCTTCCTGACCTGACTCCCAGACAGGTCTGTGTAGGCAACTGGGTGCCACTTTAGGGAAGGCACAGACTGCAGACACAACACAGAGCAGCTGGAATGCTTGTCCACCTTGCAAAATGTAGCACAGATTTTTCTGAGTTAGCTTGGGGCCTGACAGAAGTATAGTTATGCTGGGGATACCAACTGTTGCATGAACAAAAGTGGGATAAAGAATTTGAAGAAATCACTGGCATAAATATATGCCTTCTAGTGCCAAAGCTAACAACTGAGCTGTGGATTAGATTAGGTTTCTCTTTGCTGTATTGCTGAGCATAGTCTGCCTTGAAGATGAAGAAACCTCTGCACCTTGTGTCATAGGGATAAGGAAGTGGAGGGCTGAAACTGAATACAGCAATTTACAACCACATCTCTTGCTGAAGTCAGAATCTGATTCCCAAAATATTATCAATGGCAATCTTGAAAACCCTTTAGCTGGTTCATACCAAGCACTGTCAAGAACTGTCTAGTGACCTGTGACTTTTTCCTTATGGTATTACCATTTGTACACAAAATGAATATCAATTCTTCAATCTAGAATGAGATTGAAGTGAATGCAACAGTAAAGCACTAGTGTATGAGACACAGTGCTACAGAGCTGTGACCCACACACTGAGGGGACAACTGCTCCACACAAAACCAGAGGTGACTGCAAGGTGAGTAGCACGTTACTACTTTGTGTATGTGACAAATCCCTGCTGCTGTCTACTGTGAACAGCTGTGAAGACAAGAATACCCTGAGGTGAGAACTAAGTAATCACAACACTATTATTTCACTTAACACCATTCTCCATTCACAGCTTTCAAAACCAGAATGCTCTGAGGAGGGAAACTACAAAACTGAACATGCATCAAGACTGACTTGCTCTTTTCAATGGCATGCATTGTTTGTGGCACCACCAAAGATCCCACCCTGTCATCAACACCCCTCTTCCCCGTGGGCATGGGGCCATTTTTCCTACATCCAGCATAGGGCCAAAGAGAGGAGGAGGTAATACAAATGAAATTGTCACTGGCACTGTGTGCCCATGACAGATTGACTAGCTATGGATGATTGAAGTTGAAACCTTAAAGCATAGGTTGGTATCTCTTATCTTTCATTGTGCTTCTGGTACACTGGGTCAAAATATTTGCTTTTTACCTCTGGGAAGTAGGACTTAGGTTAATTCTGGGAGCCAGACAATAACTGCAGTAGGGAACTGAAGGCTGGGGTCATACCATGCTGGCTCTGAGTGCCCCCAGAGCCAGGGACTGCCAAGCAAGTGCTTCCTCCACAAGGCAGTATGAAAGTGTGAAACTCAAAGAAAAGCAGTCAAGAGACAGTCACACAGTCAGACATCCTTAAGTCCACTTACATCATGAGAATGGCCTTCTTAAAATATAAATGATTCTTGAAGATATATGTATAATGAGATATGAAAGAGAAAGGTGGCATCAGGGCACTTAGAGAAGTATAACTCCTGTAAAATTTTCTTTAATAATTAATTTCTCTGCTCAATTTATAGATGACTACACCTAGTTACTCTAAGGTAGATTTTGGAAATATCAAGGCAGACTTATTATTTGCCACAGGAGTAAGATGTTTTTATATAAAGAAGAAGCCCGGTGGTCTGACAGGCAGTGTCTAAAATACCCATCAGTGCGCCTTGTGGTTGCACGCAAGGGTTTATCTTCTGCCATGGTCCAGGCATTACATCTCTGCAGAAGCCACTCCTGTTCCCCTCTGGCCTACTTGACCAATATTCCTCCCGTGGACCCTGTCCCAGGACCTTGGCCTAATTCAGAGCTGGGAGGGGGTGAGGACAGGCTGTGTTTGACACCCACAGATGCATTACTGCACCCACTGCCCTGTAGTTTGCAAGCCCATCGGGGCTGATTGCACTGCTTACTGTCTGCCCTGAAAACTCCAGCAATTGAAGGGGGAAGGTCAGTCTGGTTGTCATCTCCGTGTTCCCTCCAGCATAGAACTGTTCCCTATAATACTTTATTTACACGTGCTATAATTTACACAGCCCACCATGACTATCAATTAGCTCCCACAAGTTTCAAATTATTTTTCTGGCTTGGCAGAGCCTCCCTACCAGCATATTATTTTTGATGCTAAGTATGCCCTTTCATCTGTTCATTTTGCTTCCAATTGCTGTTGACTACACCTAGCAAATCTCTTCAAATAAATCCTCCATTCCACTGACATTTCTTGAAAATGTTCTCTTTTCTTCTTTCCCTCATTTCCTTTTAATTTAGCATTTTCACACAGTTAGGTGCTTTAATGCCTCTCCACAAATCAATACCCCCACTTCCTTAAAAATTTTAATGGCTTTACTCTAATTTCCCATCAGTTTCTTATATCTTCTTCTGAGTCTTGCACACAAAACAATCAGCAGCCTGTGCACCATCTTGCCAGCACCGGGTACAAAGGGACAAAGGGCCACCCAGTCTCTGATACACTGCTTTTGTACATAAAATTGCAAATAGAACTGTTTTCTCTCTCTCCCTTTTCATCCCCTCTTTTTTTTTCTGAAGTGCTTACGAGCCTTCTCTGAATTTGTTTTTGCATGTGGCTCCTTTCTGAGGCTTCCAGGTAACATACTGGGTTGTGACAGAATTTACATTCCTTTGCTCAGGTGAAGCTCTTTTAGGACTTTTTCTCTCTTTCTACTAACATAGGAACACAATAAATGCCACATCCTAAGCCTGTAGCAAGCCATGTGCAATCTCAGTCAAGAAAATCAAATTTTGCACCAAACAGCAACATTGTCCAGAGCCAGATCATCCTCTGTGCTGCAAAAATTGGATGTTTAATCCATTTTTTAAAAAAATTCTTTAAGCATATATGTACAGAATCACAGAATCATAAAATAATTAGGAATGGAAGAGATCTCTGGAGACCATCCAGTCCAATCCCAAAGTAGGGTCATCTCCAGCAGGTTACACAGGAATGCATCCAGGTGGGTTTTGAATGTCTCCAGAGCGGGAGAGTCCGCAACCTCTCTGGGCAGCTGTTCCAGTGCTCTGCCGCTCTCAGCGCAAAGTTCTCCCTCAGGGTGAGGTGGAATTTCTTGTGCTGTAGTTTACGGCTATTGCTCCTCGTACCACTGCTGGGCACTATGAAAAGAATCTGGCACCATGCTCTGGGCACCCGACTTTGATATATTTGTACGCACTAATGAGATCCCCTCTCAGTCTTCTCTGAACTACACAAGCCCAGCTCCCGCAGTCTCTCCTCATACGGGAGATGCTCCCGATCCCAGATCATCCTTGTGGTCTGCACCGACCTGCTCCCGCAGCTCCTTGTCTCCCTTGTGCTGCGGACCACAGGACGGGACACAGCAGTGCCTATGTAGAGCACGGATGTGTCCGTACAGACCCCACGGCGTGTCTGTGAAGAGTATTCCCAATGTACCTCAGTGGGATCCTGTGGGACCCTGTGGGATTCTGTGGGACTCTGTGGGATCCTGTGGAACCTTTCCGCCCCCCTCACGCCCGGGCGGCGCGCTGCTGCTCCCCGGCGCCCCCTAGCGGCTGGCTGTACCCACACGGAGCTCTCGAGCGGCGGCGTAGTCCCGCCCCCGGGCGCGCGGAGCGTGGCTCTGATTGGCCGTGGCGGGNGAAAGGTGGGAGGGGGATGGGGCCGCCGGGCTCTGGGCGCAGCGGGTCCGGTCGTGAAGCGAGCGGAGGGCTCGGACTCTCCCCGCCGTCCGGGGCTTGGCCGGAGTGTGACCGTCGCCTTCCCCGCCCGGCTGCCTTGGAGGTGCGTGTCTGCGGGTGTTCTGGCGGGAGCCGGGGGCTCTGTACTTGGGATACGCCCCGAAACGAGTCGGGGCTGCAGCTCACGGAGGAATGAGGGAGAAGAGGATCGTTCTGTGTCGGGTATGGATAACGCGCTGGTAGGATCAGCCCCCTCCTCCCGGTAGCTTTCCTCAGGGGCCACCGCGCGGCCCGGGAGAGTCCCAAGGAATGCAGCTGGACACCGGCGCGCCACAACAGCGACTTGTTTGGGTGTATCTGTGGGAAAATACAGTGCGGTTGCTTGTTTGCGAAGTAGGAGGTGAAAACATCGAGAATTCTCCTTTTGCAGATTTGTGATAAGCATAGCCTGCGCTTCGTCAGGACCCCGTTCGGATCTCCATGGTGTCCTATCTGGATGAAACGGATCTGAGAAGAAGTTGGGGACATTCTGTTTGGGCTAAGCACTTCTGGTAAACTCTTGGCTGAAAAATTCAGGTGTGTATACATCAGGAAGCAGAGAGGTGCAGGCTAAATGGATCTAAAGACAGCAGTCTTCAACGCAGCTCGTGATGGCAAGCTGCGTCTCCTTTCCAAGCTACTGGCAAGCAAAACAAGGGAAGAGGTGGCCCAACTGATGTCAGAAAAAACCAATGGTGCCACACCACTTCTGATGGCAGCCCGCTATGGTCACCTCGACATGGTGGAATATTTATTGGACCATTGCTCTGCCTCGATAGAGGTTGGTGGCTCGGTGAATTTTGATGGTGAGACCATCGAGGGGGCTCCGCCGTTGTGGGCAGCATCAGCCGCCGGCCACTTGAAGGTGGTTCAGTGTCTGTTGGATCATGGTGCATCTGTCAACAACACAACTCTAACAAATTCAACTCCGCTTAGAGCAGCCTGTTTTGATGGTCACTTGGAAATAGTAAAATACCTTGTGGAGCACAAAGCAGACTTGGAAGTATCAAACCGTCATGGGCATACATGCTTGATGATCTCATGCTACAAAGGCCACAAAGAAATTGCTCAGTATTTACTTGAAAAAGGAGCTGATGTTAACAGAAAAAGTGTTAAAGGTAAGTTAGTTTTTTCACTTTCATTGTGGTAAATAGAGATTAAGTTACTAGTTTACTTCTTAAAGAGTCTAACATCAAAAAAAAAAGTCTTCTCATAAAGTGTAATGTGTAAAGCATTTATAGATATATTTTTACTTTTTCTTTTTTATATACTGGTTTTTAGTGTGGATTATAAAATTTTGGTTTAAATTGATACACTTTAATCTTAAATCCCTGATTTTTAAGACTTAGTCTTATGAAGTGTCACATTTATGAATGCGTTAAAAGCTAATAAAGTGGCTGAGAACGTCTCCGTGTAGTAGGTTGGTCTAGCAACATACTCAAAAACACGAGCATGTGTTCTTGGTTTTCGTAGTAATTCTTAACAAATTAAGTATGCTGTACATAAAACTGATCTGTGCCAGTAAGGCTGGTCTAAGAAAATACGCGTAAAGGAGAAAAATTACTTTCTGCATTGGAAAATTAATAAGCCCTTTGCTCTTCACCCACTCTCTCCAAATTACTGAGTAATATTGTACTTTTTTCAGTATTAGTAAATAAAAATATATATTAGGATTGAAGAAATGAAGATGCAGGTGTTTGTGATCTCAGCAGAAGGACTTCCAGTGGCTCACAGGTCTCAAACCCGTTTGCCCCTGTTTACGGTTGCTCTGGTGTTACCGAACAAAGTAAAGATATCTGGCTTTTTTTCCTGTGATCATAATCAGTTGAACATATAAATTTTCTATTACATATCAGACTTGTATTTAGTTGTGGTATTAACCTGAAAAGCACACCAGTTACTGCAATTTACAGCTAATTTTTTATCTCACTGACCCAGGATTATATTTCACCAGGTTTTGGGTTTTTAATATACATATATCAATATATATAAAAACTAACTTGCTAGCAGTTCTTTTTGTAGCATAATACTTCTACTGCCTTTTTCAGGCTAATTACATTTCTAACTGTATACTGTACCTTTCAGTTATTTGTGTTAAAATATCCTTTATGTCTAGATTGTTGTATGATACTGGTAAATACCAAATGTGAGAGTAATCTTTAGAAAAGCTGCTTGGTTAAATATGCCTTTTCTCAGCAAATCATGCAAATATGTGGGTTTAGCGTAAAGAAAGCTAAACTACAGATTTGTCATGGAGGTGGGCTGAGCAAAATAAATCTTCCTTTGTAAGGGTTTGAGGTTGCTTATGAATCATCATGGACTTGTGGTAGGATAAAAATGTCATTTTTCAAAATAACGTTCTGGGAATAGCAAGCTAAATATAAAGTGTAAGCAACTGAAAACTTGGGGTTTAGTTTTAAACCTATCCCTTTATATGATAGGTGTGAACCAAGCAATGCTGTTAAATATTTGATTTAATAGGGAAAAAGATGTAGTTCTGCAGCTCTTTTTCTCCCTCCTGTTGTGTTGGTGGAGTAGGCTTTACCTTACTCATCCTTTTTATTCACTTTATTAGTGAATTAGCATTATTTGTCTTCGTTTAAATGACTGAGGATTTTCTCAGTGCTGTCAGTTATTATTTTAATTCCTTTCTACTTCCTTTAGTTTCTGTGTTACTTGCATCAAGGCACACAAGCAAAGGTTCTTAAAGTAGATAAATGATCCTTAATTAAAGAAGTTGGATTGGAATGGTTCTACTCATTAAAACTCATTTTATACTTTAAACTGTCATGTATACAATTGGATCTGTGTATATAATAGCTATCTGTTGGTAATGCATGGAAATCCCCTCGAGTAGGATAGGAACATACTTTTTGGTATGTTAAAGAAGTCTTATTGCTGAAGTTACTGAATAAGTAGTGGTGAGGTAAAAGCAAGCAAGCAAGCAAGTACTATAAACCCTGGAAGTCACCTGTGGAAAGGCAGAAGAACTGAAGAAAATTGGTAGCTGCAAATATTGTAACAGTGGCTGACATTCAGCAGGTAACCTCCTGTTTTGTTTTGCAAAAATGCTATTGATTTTAAAATTAGTCCAACAGTATTAATTCTACATTGTCACCCTCCCCCTCAAAGTATCTTGTTTATTACTTTCAGTTTCTAGCCTTCCCTGCTATGTACTAAATAGCTGTCAATGTCCTGGGCTTGTAGCAGGAAGGTCAGAGCATCTGAGTGTTCTGCTCCTGAGTAGTAAGAGTTGCTGCCCTTGTATGTGAGTTCTATTTAGATAGAACTCACATACACCCTTCCTCACCCTTCCTGAGCCATATTCCATGGCCCATTCTATTCTTCCATGAAAGATATATATAAAAAAAAAAAAAGTTGTTGCATTTAAAGTTGCAATGCTCCTTATAAGAGCAGAACCATGTAACTTCAGTAGAGTTGCTGTTGTGGGAGATTTCTATAGATCCTTTTTCAGATATTATTCTTAGAGCTTGTCTGAGGGTGGGGGACAGAATTACTTGACCTATGTCTTGTGGTTTTCCACTGGATTTTCATATTGCAAAATAGTGCTTAATACACATACTAAACCTTGTGAATGTATAGATATGAAAGTGTTTCAAAGTGTTGACAGTTCCAGGGAAAAATCTAAATACTTTGATAGGAAAAAATATGTACATTCACATGCATCTAAATGTATGAAAGAGTAGGTGAAAACATGTGGTGAAATCTTGCTTCTGAAATGCAGAATCCCACAGCTGTGTTTTGGATTATGGAAATTCAGAGTTCAGAGTTTCTTAAAAAAGTTACAGCCAGGAAATTAAGATGTTCATAAAGATTTCAGAGTGTGTCAGGTAAGATGCTATGCTGAGGTGAAGTGTAGGTCTGGCAGTGTTGCATGGTAGATGGTGCTGAAGAAGATGTTTGGGTAGATGAGTCCTCAGTTGTGAAAGATGGCCAGTGTTTCTGAATTTGAAGTATGAGCCTTTGGTGGTATTTGTTTTTACTGTTTTGCAGATCTGAACTTTCTCACAGTTCCCCTGAACTTCTGTGTAGGATTTAGGCCGCAGAACTGTAAGCAAAGGTTATTTAAAAAAATACTTTAGTTTACATGAACAGTGTAAGTGATGGGGACAAACTGATAGGTGGGGTAAGAAGGGTGGATGGGTTTTATTATTTTGTATTTATTATTTTGTATTTTGTATATATTGTGGAAAACAGCAAAGATACCTGTAGATAGGAAGCAGCCTAAGGAATACTTCACAAAGTGCATTAATTTACCACTGTCTCTGATTCATAGCTTTCACCAGTGTTCTACTGTTATGGTTTAACGCCAGCCAGCAGCCAAGCCCCAGGCAGACACTTGCTCACTTCCCCACCGGTGAGACCAGGAACAGAATACTCGTGGCTTGACATACAGACAGTTTAATAGGGAAAACAAAAGCAGTGCACACAAGCAAAGCAAAACGAGGAATTAATTCACCACTTCCAATGGGTAGGCAGGTGTTCAGCCATCTCCAGGAGAGCAGGGCCCCATCATGTGTAGCACTTGAGAAGACAAACACCATCACTTCAAATGGTCAACCTTTTCTCTTTCTTCCCCCCGCCTTTATCTACTGAGCATGATGTCACATGGTCTGAATATCCCTTTGGTCAGTTGGGGTCACCTGTCCCAGCTGTGTCTTCTCCCAACCTCCCATGCACCCTCAACTTCCTCACCAGTGTGGAAGCACAAACAGCAGAAAAGGCCTTGGTTCTGTGGAAGCCCTGCTGAGCAATAACAGAAACATCTCTGTATTATCAACCCTGTGT
>WBNO01026696.1:114034-126239 GCA_013400575.1 Peucedramus taeniatus | reverse complement strand
TCTTTCAAACCAAGACACATACATAGACAGAGATTATTACTGGAAATTTTCATTCTCAGTACATTACTACAGATAATTCATTTGTACAGGATATGTCAAAAGATAAGAAGAATAATGAGATTTTTCCCATGCTGAGCACAAGCTTACTCTGGAGTTAGTCTCACCAAGTGGGAAAGCCCTGAAAATGAGTAAACACAGCACAATATAAATATCATTGCCAGAATACGTCCTCACAAGTGAAATAAAAATCATTAGAGGGAGGTTGTTTATATCAAGCTGTCCAATTCTTCTTAAAAAATCAAAGACATGAACAACTTTAAATATAATAAGTGTGACTCACCAGCACAGTGATTAACTTTCAACCTACTAGGAAAAGAGTAAGGGGTAGAGAATAAGCTAAGTAATGACTCAGACTTTTTGTATGAATGTCACCCTCCATTTCTATCAAATCTGATTACAGCATTTTATTTGGTTAGATTGATCCTGTGATTGTATAACAGAAATAACAAATACTCTGTTTCTACATGACTTTGTCTAGCATCCTGGAAAATCACTGCAATGTTATTTCTTAATTTAGGACTTCCCACACAAGGAGGAAGGATTACCTCTGACTCCATGTAGAGCACCCATCACTCCACTTTCACCACAAATGGAAAAGTGGATTTTCTCCTGATATGCCAAGTAGACCCATGGGCCAAGGCCAGAGGGATGAGGGTTAACAAGGACAAGTGCTGGGTCCTGGCCTTGGGTCACCCCAACCCCCTGCAGCTCCAGGCTGAGGGGAAGAGTGGCTGGAAAGCTGGAAGAGGCCCTGGGGGTATTTGGGACAGAACTTAAAAAGGAGCCCAGGTGTGCCCAGGTGGGCAAGAGGCCAGTGGCCCCTGGGCTGTGCCAGCCCTGGTGTGGGCACAGGCCCAGGGCAGTGGCTGTGCCCTGTGCTGGCACTGCTGAGGGACCTCGAGTGCTGTGTCCAGTTCTGGCCCTTGTGGCCAGAGAGACCTTGAGGGGCTGGAGCGTGTCCAGGGAAGGGAAGGGAGCACCAGGAGTGACTGAGGGAGCTGGGAAAGGGACTCAGCCTGGAGAAAAGGAGGCTCAGGGGGGACCTTCTGGCTCTGCACAACTCCTGCCAGGAGGGGTCAGCCGGGGGGGGGGGGGGTGGGGTTAGGCTCTGTTCCCAGGGAATGGGGACAGGAGGAGAGGGAACAGCCTCAAGCTGTGAGGTTGGACATCAGGAGGAACATCTTCATGGAGAAGGTTGTGAGACATTGGAAGGGACTGCCCATAGTGGAGTCCCCATCCCTGGAGGTGTCCAAGGAAGTGCTCTGGGCTGCTGACATCGTGGGGATCAGTCACAGGCCTTTTCCAACCCCAATGATTCTGTAGTTCTATGACTGTTCTCCCCATGCCTTACCCTTATGCTAAGGAAGTATGGGTGGGAAGAAGGATTCTGAGCAGAAGGGCAAGAAGTTCAACCTTTGCGCCACATTTTTGGAGGACACTGTGAGGTGAAGCTTGTCAAGGAAGTTGACACAGCGTAGCTAGACAGGAGATTTTTAGATCTGACTTCCTGCTATAGGGGAGGTAATAGATGAACAGATAGTGAATCTTTTTTTTTAAAGATGGCTTGTCAGCCTGTAAGCAATTACTGAAAGTATAGATCTCACAGCAACAGTGGAAGGAGGGCTATAAACAGTCTAGCAGGGCTGAAACTCTGGAAAAGTCCCAACAATCACCATCAGTGTAAAGTTTCTCCTTTTCTAGTGCTGAAGGCCATTTTAGAGGCCAAAAGTGAGGAAGACAGAAGTTGCAAAATTATCAGGCCACAGATACGCTCCATGATACAGGAGGCAAGGCTTGGTGAGTCAAGGGCATCAGACATGGTCCTTTAATAAACTTGAATTAGGCTGGATTCAAAACATCCTCCTTATCTTATAGTCTGCAAGGAATGGCCTCCCCAACAGGAATATTCAAGAGGCTGGAAGCATCTCTGCCTGAATACCCACACCTGTGTCACATTGGCCATGGGAGTTCTCTGGACTGAAAACCCAGCCAAGTGCTGTAGTTTCCCCACAGACAGCATCTGCAAGTCTGAGGAAGAGGCAACTGATTCAGGGCACAATGGTTTACACTGTAATGTTACAATTATCCTGCTTACGCAAAGGAGGCTTAACAAGAAACACTCGCTGCAACAGCCTGTGAGATTATGAGAAAAAACCCATGGCCCCATATGTGAACTCGCTGTATGGCGAACTCACAGAAAGATTTCAAAGTGGAACTGAGTGAATTCAAAGTAAGAAGTTAATTTATTCAAGGAATGAAAGAGCTCCTTGAGTTAATACCTTTAAATAACTGTTCTTCAACATCATATTTTAAATAAACTAAAATTGCACTGGAAATAAAAAACAGCCTTGAGAAAGAACAACAAACTCAGCTGAGAGATGCCAAGAATACTCTTTAAAAACGGCAACAATCACTATCCTTTGCTACAGAAATCAAAGCCACAAGGCAGAGTGTTTAGATGGCAAGAGTCTCAAAATTGGTCAAAAAACCTCAGGCAGCTGACCAGTAATCCCCGCTGTGTGGGTCAGGCTTATGTGGGAAGCAGCTCACTTGTTTTCCAGCAAGAAAGCCAAGAAACAAAGAGGAACATGAAAAATCTGATGGAAGTTCCATGAAAAACAATTATTAGGATATAGACCTAGAACAATTAGAATGCACTACTCTAGTCCACCTATTATTTGTGTAATTTCAAGATCATCTCTGCAAGTAATTTACTATGAGCACAGTGCAATTAGGAAAAGTAAATGGACAAATGCCCAACATTTCTGTACAATAGGAATTTGGAACCTAGTTATTCCACAAATAAACTTTCCATCATATAATCCTGGAGTGATGTGGGTTGGAAGGGACCTTAAAGCCCATCCAGTGCCACCCCTTGTCACAGGCAGGGACACCTCCCACTATCCCAGGTTGCTCCAAGCCCCATCCAACCTGGCCTTGGACATTTCCAGGGATGTTTGACAGTTACTTGTTTAAGGGTATCTTCACTTTTGCAAGCCCAGCTTAAGGCTCACTTTTGAATTTCAAGATATTGGGTGCCCCAAGTACCCAGAGCCAGGCTCTCTGGAATGGAAAAAAACTCACTGCCAGTGGCAGCTTCCAAAGTCTTGCCAGGAATGCAAACACTTATGCAAGAACTCCTAAAATTAAATGATAGACATCTCAACTGCAACACCTGACTGGGCAGAGCTTTTTGTTGACTATATTCCTTTAAAGCTCATGTGAAGGGGGAAAAGGAAGGGAAAAAAACCTCCCCTGCCTTTCTTTCTTACCTAGAGCATTGGCAAAACTTTCCACTTGCTCTGCTGTGCTGTGGTCAAGAGCTGCTGCCTGTCAAAACCTCAGGATCCCCCTTCCAGAAGCCTCACTGGTACCATGGGAAGAACTGTTGCTGCATGATTTAGAGCTCCAGAATCAGCCTCCAAAAATCTCATTCCAAACCCATCCCTGTTCCTCGGGGACAGCACCGAGCTCAGCCAACTTCTAAGTATTTCTGAGCCAATACCTTTTTAAGTTTCTGTTAAAATCATGAGGGCTTGGTTCTTACATATCTTTATCTCATCCACACCTTCATTCCTATTCTTTTGCTTCCCTGCTGTAAAGTTTAGGGATGGTTTAAAAACAAAAACTCTAGGGAAAACATTAGAATAAGCTTTTATTTAAGTATTTATGGGGTTTTGGGGGGAGAATCCAACATGCAAAAGTGCTTGATGCACTCAGGCTTCAACTGAGGCAGCTGAGAGTCCTGCACTACAGTTATGCAGTGGTTTCACACAAACCCCAAAAAAACAGCTAAAAACGGAACTAGCTGGTAAAATTTAGCAGCTAGCTTCTGGTCAGTAATGCGCGTAAAAGAAATTTAGCTAAACATAAGGTCAATACTTCCTTTCAATATCTTTTTCATTCTTTTTCAGTTCAATTGGTATTGATTTTGGGGATTTCCTGGCATCTTGGCACAAGCTGTAGCCCCAGCCAGGCTGCTGGCACTGCCAGGCTGGAGAAAGGGCTGCACACACAAGGTGTGTTTTGTCATCTCCCACTCGTCATGTCTGCACAATGTGACTCAACTTTCTGGTTTTGGGCTCTTCACTCCAAACACGAGCTCTGGTCACCATCTGCAGCCAAGGTGACAATTGTGCAGCACTTCCTTTGGTCTCTATGGTCATAGCACTTAAAGCATGACAAAGTTAGAGTGACTCAAGGAAATCTGTCTGGACTTTCTAGTAAAAGTAGTCATGAACAAACTTCTGACGCTGACATTTTTCAGCCTCTTTAAATGCTGAGAGTAAAATTCATATGGAAATATTTCATGGCTATTGACAAGCTGAAGTCTGAGTAAGTAACATAAATATATGTTTTACACACAAAGACAAACATAGACATGCCCAACACATATATTACATTTTTGAGAGGAGAAATTACTTCCATAACAGTGATCTTTGTCTTGTATCCAACTCTTGGCTGCTGAGCAAAGCCAGACCTGGAGCAAACCCCACCTGGCTCCACACAGCCAAGCTCTGGCCAAACAGACCTTCAGCCCTGGATCTGAGCTGTTACACAGAATCCCAGACTGGTCTGGGTTGGAATGGGCCTTAAGGACAATCTCGTTCCACCCACAGGGATGCCACTCACTACCTCTGGTTGCTCCAAGCCCCGTCTATGCTCGTCTTGGATATTTCCAGGGATGGGGCAGCCACAACCTCTCAGGAACAAGCAGCTCCTGAGCTGCCAGCTTGTGTTTGAAGGCAACCTCATCTTGGCAAAGCGTTTGCACAGGGGATTTAATTTTCTCCACCAGACTTGGCTGGACTCTCCTCCACCCTCCTGTGCTGTTGGAGAGGGCAAGCAGTGCTCAGACACCACATGGGAGCGGTGCCTCACTGCCCCCGCCCGAGCTCCTTCCTCTTCCTGTGCCGTGGTCTCACAACTTCCCCAAGTTCTCTGTTCCCTGGGCAGCTCTGACAGCCTTGCCCTACCAACCAGGCCCTGCTCCTGCTTTTTTCCAAGGGCTTCAGTTTTCTGCCCCACCATTCCAGGCGTGCCAACAGGGAAAACACCAAGCTGTGGCATGAGCTACAGTGCCACCCCTGCTGATTTAGGAGGAAAGCTTTGAATCAGGTGCCACTTCATTTTTAGGTAACTGTTATCCACACACACACAGTCAAGCCCTGAGAGGATGAAGAGAAGGACTGAAGCCACTACAAAAGAATGCCCAACATTTCCAGCTAAGGCTTTGGAGGTGGATTAAGACTGATGTATTAAAAAACATATAATTCTTGGAAAATCTTTTCTATCATAAGGAACAAAAAAAAAAAAAAAAGTATATTTCTCTTGACTGTAATGGGATTTTACCAGTATCAGGAGATAATTCCATCAGTGGTTACACAAAGCAGAAAAAACCCACAGAAGTAACAAAACCCGCAAAAACACAGCAACTTAGACATGGATTTCAGGAGAGTGATACAATAACTCTCCTGAAGTCACTAAGGAGCCACAAACAATGACTTCAAAAGTAAAAGGACAGCAATCAAAGGGAGGAAGAAACCCCACATTTACATATCCCCTTGTTAAAAGAGCTTTGCAAAATCTGGGACACAAGGGGGACTTTCATGCTCCTCTCTGAGGCACAGGGGATTGGTTCAGGAAACTTAAGTGAACTATGACTACTCTCTTACCAAACTACCTAAGCTTTTAATTTAACTATTTCTTAAGACACCAAGGGTTTACTCCCTCCCTTGACAACTCAAACTCTCTCTCAGCATATGAAACACCCATGGATGTGTTGGCTCTGTGGTGAAAGGGAAATGACTGACACGTTACAGGGCAGAGAGTACATAGTGAAGGTGTTTGACCACTTTTCAAGAAGACTTTCTATAAAGAAAATGTCAATTTGTCAAAGTACAAAGTTGTCAGAAGATAATTACACCAGCTTAAATAAAACTCCTTGGGGGAGAGTTCAACCCCACTTATACTCAAAACAGCACTTAAAGGAAAGCAACCACTAAGTGGCCAGGAAAGGTCACTCAGCTGGGGGAGAAAGACCTTGCCCTGCCCAATCCATTCCTTTCAGATGGTGATTTTGATTCAGATTTGACTTAATACCTTGGAAGAAGCTATTTAATTTCACAGAATCATAGAAGGTTTGAAATGACCTCAAAGCCCATCCAGTGCCACCCCCTGCCATGGGCAGGAACATCTCCCACTAGCCCAGCTTGCTCCAAGCCCTGTTCAACCTGGCCAGGGACACTTCCAGGGATCCAGGGGCAGCCACAGCTTCTCTGGGCACCCTGTGCCAGGGCGTGCCCACCCTCCCAGGGATTGATTTCTTCCTACTATCCAATATCATTTTCTCTACATGAAAAACACCCTTTGAAAAATTTAACCTGCATTCTCCAAGCCACAGGGGAGTTGAGGAGCTCAATGAATAGCACACCGAGTTAATGAATTTGGGATTATTGGAAAAAGGAATTTAAGTATAAAAAGCAAAATAATACTTAGAAGCATGTCCCAGCTGAATGTAATCACTCAGCAAGGAAGCCTGTATGGACATGTGCTGTTCCAAGTGGAAAATGCCAGAGAAATGCAAGAGGTTGGCAGGCTTTGCCATTAGCAAAGAGCTGGTTCTCATTACCATCAGCACAAGCTTCACAGCAGCTCCCTAAGGGAACCTTACAGAGCCTGGGAAAAGCAGGGAGTCTGAGAGCATCATCACTGAAACAAACACACACCCATAAAAAATACTCTGGATTTAGGGAAAGCCAGGACCTGCTTCCCAGCACCCTCCTCTCAGATGCTGTACAAGCTCTGTTCCCATTTGTGTTAAATTTTTCACCAGCACTGTCCTTAAGTCACAGCTGTAGGGCTTCAGTTACACGAGGTAAACTACTTTTTTTTTCACAGTACAACAGTCCAAAAACACCAGGTTTGTGAAAATTAGAGTCCTGCCCTCATCAGGAGATAAACACTCAGTGCTATGGTTAGAAACTCATTATCCATTCTGCTTGGATTAAGGAGGAAAAAGGATTCAAACAGAACAGCAGCACATGAATAGTTAGTTCTGTATTTTATAGAAATTGTCTAGGAAAAGAGATGGCCACTATTGCAATGTTCACTTAAACATCCATATTGATTAAATTAAAGAACAGATGTGACTCAAAAGTCTTTAAAATTATCCATCATAGGCTAGTTTTGAAAAACAGAACACAAGAGGATCAACCAGAAAGTTTTCATTTATTCACATTCCACAACCACCTTCTTCCCAAAATGTAGTTTTATGTTGTTTCTTCCAGTACTGCCAGATCAGGCAGCAGCTGCTGGATTTGCATAGAGCTCCAGTTTTGCATGTGAGGTCCAAAGGCCCAGTTTTTGGGATGGAATATGCAAAGTGATGGTGCATGCCACACCCAGAGCTGCTCCCCGCTCAGTGCAATCATCCACAGGTGCTCTTTGCTTTCCCCTGGGATGGGGCAGAATGAAGCCTCTGCTTGGGAGTGTTTATTTTTAGCATCCACTTGACAGTGCAGTAAGTTAAATGCATGAGAAACACAGTTTTAGTAATTAAACTCTATTTATAATCTCTACCCTTGAGAAACAGACATGGTATCAGGGGGGTGGGGAAGCACCACCAAATAAAAAGTCACTTCACACCAAAACTGTAAGGCTAAATCTTTCTATTTCATGGTCTGGCCAAGGCCATGGAGCAGATGGGATGAGACAGCCTGGACATGTGCATCCAATTCTTACTCCATCAGCTCCATTTATCCTAACATTCCACTTACCAGTCCTGTCCTTCATCATGTTTAATAAAATGTAATCCCTTGGGGGCTGGGACTGCCCCTTACTGCAAGAAATACATATTTGTACAGATCTTATTATAAGATCTCTGTGTGTGCATAAGTAAGGACTTTTATAAGCCCAGTAAATATAAAAGGATGATTTGTTATAGAAGTGCACATATTTACACATTTTGGCAAAGGATATGAGCACTGATAATACCAGTAGGAAAAGAAATTAGATTCTTACTGATTTATGCTGAAATCATTCTAAGGAAAATACCAGATGAATATCAAAGATGAGTCAGTTCAACAGCTTTACTATCAGGTAACCACAAAAAAACACAGATGTGACTGATACATCTCAAATAGTTCAGAACTTGTGTATGTGGAAGCTTTTGACTCTGTGTTTTGTGTCTCCTTCCTAAAGTTGCATATTTAGGGAAGCTGGAAAGATGGAAAGACAAAGATTTTTGTTTGCAGGCTTAGCTGTATTTTTAAAAATACATTTTCAGCATCTTAAGCTGAAGTAATGTTGTTATTAAGAGAAAAAGCAGTTCTGTATCTTTCTCTCCAAGTTACCAGTGCTACCACTCATCTGGAAGGAGACTAAACATCACAAAGAGGGCTTGCCAGCAGAGCTGTGCAGCCTGGACAGCAGCCCAGTGCTCAGAGACATCGCAGGCACCACTCACCCAGCTCCAACACCAACCCCAGAGACTTTGCACAGAGCAAAGGGTATTCCCAGAGCATCATCTCTGTGCTCTGAGGGATATCTGCTTGGAATTACATGGACTTTATCATGGAAGCACCTGCTTTTCCTCCAGGGATCACTTAACGAGTCTGGGACACTCCCACACTGACTCCTACTCCAGCTGTTTGTCAGTCCAGATCCCAAAACCATCCTTTCCTACATGTGCTGAGAGTCTTGGAATTACCAGCACGCAACAAAAGCGTGAGCCGAGATGGAAATGTCATCCCCACAACCAACTCTCGGGGAAAGGAAAACACCTGGGAGAAAAGCTGAGTGTCTGTGTCCCCTGGCACCGCTGCCAGCTGAGACAGGACCAGCACAGGCTGAGGAAGCACCACTGCTGACAGCCCAAAATGAATCCATGAGAAAATGAGTCAAATCTGTACATCTATCAATATATGGCTGGTATTTTCCCCTAACCAACACTGTTGGCTTATTTTTTTACAGAAACGGTGTCATTCTATATAATACCACAGAAGCCCAGAGTGATTTGGGTTGGAAGGGATCTCAAAGCCCATCCAGTTCCACCCCTGCCATGGCAGGGACACCTTCCACCAGCCCAGGCTGCTCCAAGCCCTGTCCAACCTGACCTTGGACACCTCCACAATGTGTTCAAACTGGAGAAATAATTATTATTTCTAAAAAAAAAGTCCACGAATTCTCACTTGTAGTATCACCACAATATTTTTAATTTTAAAAAATTAGAGTAAAGTTTAAATGTTCACTAGGTCCTTTTGCTTTCCCCATAACTTGTTTAAAAAGAAAAATATTGGAAACTTTTGGTACTTAGTTTGGTCCTGCTTTGAAGACTACTTTCCCCTGTCCTAGAGCCCACCTCCCACCCCTGCCTCATGGGCTGAGTAACTGCTCCAGACGTTGACACACAGGCTACTGGAAATTGGTACAGTCAGGAAATTTGGGTCATCTCTCTGAGGTAAACAGTAAATGAAAATCCTCAGGAAAGTCTGAATACCAAGGTGGTGAGGGGTTGCTTTTTCTCTTCTTTTTAAAAAAGGAAGAATTCTTTCGAAAGTATTCTGTTACTACATCACGTTATTATAACCTAGGGCAGTGATGAGGTAATTTCCATTACCAAGGCAGGTTCTGGGATTTGTTTTTCAGACCACTGAGAAAGACACAGTTATATCAGTGCCACAGCAAACCCAGACAAGAGTTCATCACCTCGCAGCAAGATCCGGCTGCCCCTGCCCATCAAATCAAAGACAAATTCTTCTGCAAATTATGTGGAGCTTCTGTTTAGAAAGACACAAACAAAATAAAACCAGACCAGCTGCAAACTCAGTTTAAAAGTGTGTCCCATGAGTGGCCCCCAGGCTTTAACTGGAAGCTGAATCCCTAACTGAACCAGAGCTGTATAGGGAAGGACCTGCTTTTACTGCTTAAATCATGTCCAGACTGCAAGGCACCAATATTTTTGACACGTACTTGCCCATCAATGTAAACTGAACAATCAGTTAAGAATTCAGTTTTGCTCCCTCAAGGCCACTCCCCTTCCTCAGATATGGAGGATATGTGCCCAGAAGGATAGGGAGACACTGCTCCACAGCAGTGTTATGTGTCAGGTTAAAAGTAAATTGTAATTTAATCTCTCAACTCCACATTCACCACAGGCCTTACCATACTCTGAGCTTTTACCTCTTGAGCTAGAAATTCTCCACGAAAAACTAAGTATTTTCTTGTATTTTGCTGTCAGTTTTCAAATACTTGAACTTCTGGGTACAAGGGGGAGACACCTCCTTCTCTGGATGCTACTTGGTCCTACCCCTGGTATTTTCCATCCCAAGCCATTCAATCAACTTCATGTGCTTTGAATTAACAGTTCCCAAGTCTCCAGTTCCACTGACAAAGCTGTCCTGTTCCAACCTACATGGAAGCCACGGAGGTTGCCACATCCCTGGATATTGCACATTAATTCAAACACTCCAGCAGAGCTATTCCCATTATTCTTGCAGCAATGTGCACCCAGAAGGTCACTTCTGCATTGCACTGGGTTCAGCCCTTGGCACTGTCAGGAAGAACTGAAGTTATCCAAAGTGTCTGTGAAGTTTGCTCAATGGCTTTGGAGGAATACCTCTGAGGGAAATACTCAGTGCTCACTCCATGCTCATGATTTCTCCCCTTTGTAGGTTGAAAATTCATGAACTGAAAAAAGCCCATGGCAAAACCTGAAATATTTCTCATTCTAGCTGGTTTAGGCCAACTGGCAAAAGTAACTTATTCGAAGTGCCATGAAAATTATACTCATGATAACAATGTTCAATGGAACATATTCAAGTTAAGATGAAATCAAGTATGCAGCCCTAGTGTCACAGCAGCATTGGATACCTTTTCTTTTTTCCTTTTTTTTCAATTTTTTTTAAGAAAAACAAGTCATAAATAGCACTCGGTGCCAAGAGTTAAACTGATGTTTTTCCAGTGCAGATTGACTGGCCATGCTCAAAGAGATTAATTTATGTGATTCAAGCATAAATCAATATTTGCATTTCTTTTTTGTTATGGATCCTTGCCATAGGGAAACAGGAGAGTGCAGAAAGGTGGACAGGACCAACGTGAAGATTTGGAGAGACGACAGCGCTAGAAGAGCATTTATCTCTACAATATGTATTGAAAACCTCTCACTAACAAAAATAAAATAAAATAAGCACGTCAGTTTTAGATTCATGCTTTCTGTCTGGAATCCTTAGCAGGCTGAACAACTCTTGGTAACCACAAAGCAGCTGATCTCATGCATCAATAGTTTCACGTGCATCTCACCCTACTGAGGCACAGAACAGCATCTTCTGCCAGGAACATCCACTACAGTTACAGGTCCTACCCACACCACTGCTCCTCCCTTGGGGTTGGAGCTTCAACCGGGAGTCTGCATCCCATCATCCACACGGGAAATTCCGCACTCAGCAGTTCAGGCGGCCAAAGGAATTTTCCCCAAAGCGAAGGTGCAAGGTGCTCTAGGTGCAAGGACAAGCTCTAGGCAGGGGTCACCCAGCCCCAGCAGCTCCAGCTCCCCAGGGAAGGTGACAAATCCCAGTGCCAAGCCCTGAGCTGCTGCGGGGAGCAAGGAACTGGTGCCACCGCTGAGGCAGCAGCTTCGGCACAGGTGCAGCAGGGCTGGCCAGAGCAAATCACCCTGCACCTGTGAGTGTGGGAACCCCAAAGAGACACAGGGAACCCCATGAAAACCAGGCTGTTCGAGGCCAGGTTGGAGCGGGATTGGAGAAACCTGGGATAGTTCAAGGTGTCCCTACGCATGGCAGGGGGCGGGACTGGATGGGCTTTAGGGTCCTTTCCAACGCAAACCATTCCGTGATTTTGGTCCGCGATCACACCAATGTAAGTTGACAGAAACCTGCTAAAGGCCGTGACCAGGAACTCTTACAGGCATTTCTCTCACAGCGGACCCAAGAGAAACGCTGCTCTCGCAGGCATTTTGCGAAATGTTCCCGCTGCAGCCGCCCTACCGCACTTCCCCACAGCTCCCACGGCCGAGTGGTGCCGGTGGCAGCCGCGGGGACAGGGGCCGGGCACGCACCCCCGCCCCAGCCGGGGACGGAGCTGCGGGACCCGTGCGGGACCCGTGCAGGGCCCGCGCGGTCCCGCT
>WBNO01026696.1:0-101739 GCA_013400575.1 Peucedramus taeniatus | reverse complement strand
GGAGTTGGAGGGAATGGACAGGGCTTAAACCAATGGAAAGAACATATAGGAGGGATTCACAACAGAGGACCAATGGGGGAGCAAACAGGATAGCATTTTCTGGAACTGGGGAGTGAACAGGGTTTAACAGACAGATATGAATTAACATAACTGGGCACAGAACCATGGGAGTTTTCCACGTTGACTCTCCCTATCTTAGACAGTCGTCTCCCAAGGCAGTCTGCCTTCCTCCCCGACTCCCACACAGGGACAGCCACAGCTTCTCTGGGCACCCTGTGCCAGGGCCTCCCCATCCTCACAGGAAGGATTTCTCCCCAGTATCCCATCTGACCCTGCCTTCTGGCAGTGGGAAAGCATTCCCCATTGTCCTTGTCCTTCCATCCCTTGTCCCAAGTCCCTCTCCAGCTTTCCTGGAGCCCCTTCTGGAGCTGGAAGGGGCTCTAAGGTCTCCCCAGAGCCTTCTCCAGGTGAACATCCCAGTTCTCCCAGGCTGGCTCCTGTCAGGGCATGACTCCCCAGTTTAGTTGGTGTCACTGTAGGCCATGGGCATTCCTCGCTCTGGCTCCTCTGGATGGAGACGTCCCATTCTGCTCCCAGGCCAGCCCTGAACTCAAGCTCTCATATCACAGCTCTCTGCTACCAACCACGTGAGAAAAGGCAAATAAAGTCTGTCCTGCTACCTAAAATCCCACTGTCATTGGGATGGAATGCGTGTTCCAGGCAGGGCTGGAGGGATTCTCAGGCGCTGAGATAAAACCCTCAGAGCAGCTGTGCTTGGAGAGGCTTTGGCACATGGAACGGGCTGCTCAGTGGGATGCTGAGCTCCAGCAGCCACTCCCAGCACAGCACTGGGGGGACTGGGGACTGGCCCAGCGTGCCTGGGAGGAGGAGAGAACAGGACAGGGTGTTTTGTCATCTCTCCTGCCTCTCACAAAGCACTTTGGGCCTGCTTTGCTTCTTACTACCAGGCTTTGCTTCTTACTACCCCCTCCCCGTTCCCCGTGTGCTGCTCAGCACCCTCCAATGTTTCCATCACTTCTCAGAGAGGGAATGGGATGATCTGCAAGACATTATTTTCTAAGGATTCTCTCCCCTGTATCCAGATGAATATTTCCTCCATTACTTCATCTGCTATTTTTAAAGACACCTGAAACTCTTCTTTCCCTGACCAGTGTGTCCATAGAAGGTGAACTGTCATGGAGCCAAGTTGTGCTGTATATTTACCTACTTTATTACCCTCTCAGAACTCCAGTGTTCCAGGCACTCACCTGGTTTATTTCTGGGTCTGAACTTCTTCCAGCTCTTCGCTACTCAGAAAGGAATGACAGGATCTAGGTGGAATTGCACTAAAAACCACAACATCCCACTCTGGTACGGGATGGGACCAGCCTCAAAATCATACTGGGTCAACTTCCTAATAACTGGGAAGTTACTTCTGTAAGGAAACCATAATTATTGAGCATCTTTGATTTACTGCTGATCAACCCATTATCAGCCTGCTGGAAATTTCAAGGAGTTTTGCACTTGAGATGGCAGAATTTCATTTTTCTCCCTTTTGACAATGCTCCACTCAAACTCTGTTTCATGCTAAGCTGTCATCCCTTCAGCCAGTAGTTTTGTAAAACTCTCCTAGAAATGGATGTTGGAATTTTGAAGGGGCACATTAGTATTCCTGGGTATAAAGAGTCATTTTTAGCCCAAGCTTGAACAAAACACCTACAGTTTTGAAAGACAGATTCACTTTGGAAGTCCTAAAAATGTATCTTGGATCCAGACCTTCTCTTTTTGAAATTTTTATCATTCAATGTAAAACACCCAGATGTTTTTTTGTTTCTAAGAACTGAGCAGTAATTCTAATATTCTTGAAGGTCCCAGTGCTTGCAGTCCTAACTGAGCTCAGGTCATAAAATCCAGGTTAATAGTGCTCAGAAAATCCCAAGTAGTCCATCAGACACAGAGGGCCATTAGCAAGGAAAGATTAGATAGAAAAAACTAACTGCTCTTTCCCTGATGGAAATTATTTCCACTTTCAACTCAGCACAGTTAAAAAAAAGCTCCACAAAATGGAAAGGATCCCAAGGAGGAGATCCCTGCAGTGAGGCTGACTTGGGAACTGTTTGTTCTAGCAAAGGACTCTGCTCCTCCTCCATGCCAACTCTGACAGTGCCAGAACAGCTCTATGTTTTTACCGCAGTTATGCAATCCCTAGGATTGTGCCTGGCACACAAATAGTCTTCAACTCCCTTCCCATATTACACAAATATCCCTGTCTTTTCCCCATCCACAGCCTCAAGTGATTAGATGGGAATGCAGGAGCAAAGGGTGAGAAGAAAGACCAGGAATTCCATCTACCACTGTTAATTTTACCTTCTTTGAGTGCAACAGGCCCTTGGTGCAAACAGGGTGCACAAAGCATAATGAAATTCTGAACTCATCAGCACCACACAAAGCCTCTGCATCCATGCCATCCACTTGGGTAAGGGGCTTGAAATAATCTACATCTAAATCAAGGTGACTACAAGTTCTACAGTGGTTAGGTAAGATTTTATCTACATTTTATCTCTAAATGCACGTGCTATAGATTTCTTAGCCAGATTGGAATTAAGTCTAGAGCTTCAAAAACACCAAATAATTTGTTCACAGTGGGCTCTCAGAAACTCTGTAAATAAAGGTTTAGGTGGTTGGATGTGTCACATATGCAAACATACCTGCACACACTCTGTATCTATATAAATGTGTCTGTCCAGGATAGTATGAGCCACAAAACAGGCACAAAAAGCAAGGCAAACACAACCTGCATCACACTGGAGTAATATCTATTACTGGACAGAAAGGCAAAAGAAGCCAAAGGAGAAATACTAACCAGCTGAGGTTTCCTCTATACAACTGGACACCTTCAGGTTTAACAAATTCACAGAATCCCACAATGGTTTGGGTTGGAATGGACCTTAAAGCCCATCCAGTGCCACCCCCTGCCATGGGCAGGGACACCTTCCACTGGCCCAGGGTGCTCCAAGCCCTGTCCAGCCCAGCCTTGGACACTTCCAGGGATTCAGGGGCAGCCACAGCTTCTCTGGGCACCCTGTGCCAGGGCTCCAGAGCCAGATGCTCCTCTTTACACTATACAGCAAAGATATCCCTGCACTGTTGTTGATTCCAGATTTAATTACTTTGTTAATGTTAACCAAAAGCTGTAACTCCTGGGTATTTTCACAAGACATGCCCAACTCTTCCCTCTGTGAAAAATAAAAATAAAAAAAAACAAGTTGACTGAATTACCAGCTCTAATTCTCTGCTATTCTCAGACTATTTATCTGCTGATTTATCTTGACTATTTATCTGCTGATTTATCTTTACAACTCACAGCTGTGATTCTGCTCAGCCAATCCTGTGTCTCTGCTTGCTGAAAAGACTGGGAAATTTGATCTTTTGAATAGTGACAGAAACAAACCTAAGACACAAATGCCACAGTGTGGTGGTTTTTGCTGAAAGACATACAAAATACAGCTAAAACATGTTCTGGGGGCGAGACATTTGGTGGATGGTTAGGGATCAATAAATGGGATCAGGATCCTAAAACTTCAGCTGGAAATAGGCTGGCTTTGAGAAAATTGAGGTCATACTCAGCCAAAAACATGCCAAGCAACTGAGAGCACATGGGCAAGAGTCATCCTGGAGGAGCGGGTCATGGATTCATGTCTGGAAACCCAATAAGCTGGGGCTGAACATGGGTGGACCTGAACAAATGTGAGTACAATATTTCCACAGGTAAAAGACAATTCACTTGCAAACCCTCCTCAGCATGGATGAGCGACCTGGAAATTTCTCTTAATTGAAATGCATAAGGAGGGCCAATCCAATGAGCACAGATCACACTTGGTGACCAGAGTTTGCAGTCACAACCCTCAGTCCGTCCTCTCGGTGAGATTATTTGCAGTTTGTGACATAGACTCCCACTGCCCCTGCATGCCAGGTATGGTGAATTCAGTAGGATCTCCAAAGTGTTCCCCTGCCCAGGGGACAAGGCAGAGGTGACACACCAGTCCTTTCCTTCTGCTCTTACATTTGGGGGTTTGGCACAGGAACCTGAACAACTCTCACCAGGCTGCACGTGAAGCTAATGGCAAAAGCCTAACTTTAATCTCCAAGTCAACTCTTCTAGCTCTAGAAGAACTAGTTCACTTGCTTATTTCTCCATGGATATCTTGGATAAAGCTTAAGGTGATAACACAGAGCCTCACATAAAAGGGTAAACATGGAAATTTGTGATGAACTAGAAACATGCAAAACAAATGATTATTCACTTCCTAATATTATGCTTTCTTTTAAATAAAACTCTATATTGCCCCCATGTTCTGTCAGAAGAAGTGAGAAACTTGGTCACAAAAACAGAAGCTTTGAGACTGGGATTAGTTTAAGATTTGAGAACATTCATATGATCCATAATGCCATTAATAGCAAGGACAGCAATGGGTTTGCTCTTAACAACACACATCTCCTTAAGTAACAATCTCTGAACATAAGGGAGAACATAAATATCTATGGTTGGTGTCTGGAAATACATAGGTGGGTCCTCACCCTTCTCTGAACGAGGTGGGTCATGTGTTGGAACAGCAGCAGAAGCATCACAGGAAAATCTGTAACAGTGCACACACCTGAATGATCTTTGTTCTGGAGCTTGTGTCAGCAGCTCAAACCTCCCATTCAGTTCTCTCCAGGTTCAGCTATTCCTAAAGCTTCCCCCTTGTATTAATTCCTATTTTTTCACCCTTACACAGATACTCTTTAGAGGTGAGTACATTAGAGTCCACTTTTCCTCATCCTAATTCTGTGCATTAAAGGATGGACAGGAGGTTGTGCCACTTGCAATGTAGATATTCACCAGACAGGACTAAATCAAAATCCTTCGTAAGCCTAACCTCATTTTGGCTTCACCTTTCCCATTTTTAAAGTTGTAAGCAGACAGCCCTTGAAGAGTCACTATTTTACCAGATGTGTGGATAAATTTTGTGTTCTCTCCCCAGAATGTTGATCTGTTTAATATTATTATTTTTTTCTTATTTACAGTTTCCTGTTTAAATGAATTTTATTATGCCTTACACATATTTATCTAGTAAAGTTCATGAAACATAAATACTGGAAACCTGGCCAAGAGAATGCTGAGGTGAGAGTCAGGGAGAGGAGACAGAACAGAGAACATAATTTACATCATTATCCATGGCTTGCACACTCTCACCAACTTCAGGAAAAGGTTGTGGACTCGCAATCAGTGGAAGTGTCCAAGGCCAGGCTGAATGGGGCTTGGAGCAACCTGGGATAGTGGAAGGGGAGGGGGTGGAACTGCATGGGCTTTAAGGTCCTTCCCAACCTAAAACATTCTGGGGTTCTAGAAATGGACTCAATCATATCTGTGTCCACACCCAGCTGAGAGCAACTTGCTGGGCATTTTCAGTTGGTAAATGTTTTGAAAACCAGCATTTTTCCTTTTTGATAACAAAGTGAGAAGACAATGGGAGTGAGAAACTAAAGATTATTATTTTTGGTCTTGCTACGTTTTCACCTCTATCTCTGGTCAAACAAAATAACAACATGAAGCCAAAAGTGATCACCTAGCCATGCCCATTTTTCCTTAAGTCCAGTCTCTGAGCTGAACACACGATCCCAGTGACACAGAGATAGCCTGGTGTTCCAGAGCTTGCAGCTCCTCCTGCTAAATTTTCAGGAGTTTTCAGGGGTTTCTTACAAACTCAGGGAGCAGAACAGCTTCTGTAACAGGAAGGCAAACAAGGCTCACACAGCTCCCAGCCCACATTACATCATATGGATAAAAGGAGGAGGTGTGACCTCAAAGAACGACAGCAGTGGCTATCGCTCCTGCAAAATTTGTATGGATTATTTTAGGATGCACGTCAATTCAAATTTGTCATCTCATTTGCCTAATGGCACTTTATTCAGTAACTAAACAAACTATTTATTTCTGTTAGCATTAGTTACCTTCATGTTAATTATTACCTTTCAGTTTTGAGGGTAGCAAAATAAAGTTGTTTTCCTTGTTTTTTTTTTTTTTCCAGAGGTTTTCTTATGCATCTTCCCCTAGCCAAGTACCCAACAGGTTTACTAACTCAAAATTGTGGTTAGGCAGCACTGGAAGGGGCTACCCAGTCCCCATCCCTGGAGGTGTTCAAAAATGACTGGATGTAGCACTCAGGGCTCAGTTCTGGCTGACAAGGGCTCATTGGGCTTGCTCTGGTCTAGCTCTGGTGATTGGTCCCAGGTTTGACTGGATGATCCTGGAGGTCTTTTCCAACCTGAATGATTCTGTGATTCTCAAATCTCTCTAGAAAGCCACACTTCTAACCCACCCCAGGTGCATGGAAAGGGGAGAGGGGTGAATCCCTTTACCAGGCTGGACTAAAATAATTTCAGCTCTTGTCAAAACAAAGCACTTTGCATATCCTCAGGAAAAAAAACATTGTATTTTAAACAAAAATTCTGCAAATGTGGAATACATTGTTTGCCACAAGCTTCAAATATACTATTCCACACCTGAAAATGGATATGGATATGCCTGGGGTGACTGTATTTAAAGACATGCTCTCTAGCAGTACTCCTGTTCATGAATGCCTGATCCCAGACGCAAGAGGCATTAGAGCTCAGGGATGAGCTCTCCATCCCAAAACCAGGACTGATTCCAGATACTGGTAATTTAAAAAGAAGGTTAAAAATGGCTATATCAAATGGGAAATTCAAAGTAAGAGAAAAAGATTCACCTTAAGATAAGGACAAAGCTACATCAGGTGGAAAAGCCAGTTTTTAATGCACAGGAGGGGAAGACTTTATTAATATTTTGGTTAAGCATCAGAGCAAAACAGAACAGCTGAGTAAAATTAAAATCACCCTCCTAATTAAGTTGGAATCAGAACACCTGGGAAGGGGATGTTTTGAAATGTTCACCTGGATGAAATGCAAACAGCCTTAAGGTATGGAATGAAACACATTATTTCAATCAACACAATTTTTGATGACTGCAAGCCTAAAGGTATAGGGTTTTTGCATAGGAAGTGGTTCCAAGTTAGATAAGTGTTATCCAGCAGTGTATGAAACCATTGGATCTGAGGAGTTCTGCAAACAGGATTCTCTCACTCCTGTCCACCATGAACATTTCAACTGTCCAGATTCTGATGCTGTGCATAAGTTCTTTATTTCACACTGATCTTGCACTGCCTTGTGCTGAGGAGGACTTCTAGGTAATTGGCAATTACCTAAATATTCCAGCTCACAGATAAATAGAGCATCCAAATCATTGCAATGTAAATCTCCGTGGGGCTGCAGAGACTTGTTTTGGAGCAACTAACAAATCACCTGATATGAAAATATTGCACGCCCAGTGGGTGCAGCACACAAAAAAGGATGTAACAGTGGTTATCTGGTGATTCCTGCTGTGCTTTGCATTTGTTGGGGGCTTTTTCTCCACTCAGCATTGCTCACAGGCCTGCCTTTACTCATTTACATTCATTAGTGCTGCACATCAGGGAGCAAGGAGCCTAGGGCAATTCTATTCAGTATTCCTATTGCTCAAGTATAACAAAAATTATCTACACGTAAATATTTTCCCTCTTTCCTACCCTCTGGAAAGTCTATAAACATTTAAAATCCCCAGGAGCTAAGTTGCAACACTTCAGAATTATTCTGTGTGGAACAACCCATATTTGATTGATCTGGGCAGGAACTCCAGCCTTTCACACAAGTTCAGCCAGTGGAAGTTCACAAGGTCTCTCTTGCCACATCCACACTTCTATTCCCAGCCACCCCACACGGGCCCGACCCTGGATGATCCCAGTTCATGAAGTCCAGAAGAGAGGGTGGAGGAGTGTGTTTGTGGTGAGAGGAGCCACGGGGAGTGGTTTGCATGACAGCTCAGGCCCTTCCCATGGAAATTGAATCAAGAGGAAAAACAGGCATTGTACAGTCAGGTGTTCTTTCCCCAGAAAGAGCTGGACCCCTTATGGAGCTGCAGGCACAGAAAAGCTCCCTGGAACAGCAGGGAATTCTGATTCCTACCAGCCCTGCCACTGGCTGCTGGCCTGGGCACCACTGATGGCCTGCCCAAGGCTGTGGCAGCCTTTGTGATGGCTGGAACCAGTCACACACAGGAACTGCCGATGCCTCAAAGAAGCACCAGCCCAAAATTAGCTGCCCAGACAGAGCTCTGTGCTGGTGATATAAACCCTGCTATTTCCACCTAAACCTGGCCTCCAGCCCACTGGCCCTAGGTTGCTGGCAACTCTCTCCAAAACAATCCCCGGAAGAATGCCATCTGAAACAAAACCCCAAAATAGCACACACCACCAGAACGCTGCAAAGCCCTCATTTACTTAATGAACAGAGAGGCAACCAGCACAGAGTTTCCAAGCTGCTGGAAACCACGGAACCAGACAAGCTTCTGTTGGGCTTGTATGATTTATCTCCTGTAGACTGGAGGTCAAGATGAGAAATAAATCCCAAAGTATAGTCAGGACTGCCTCTGGATAAACAGAAAAATAGTGGAAGACAGACGTGTCAATATTAAACCAAATTTACAACTGCTCCACAATGAAACACCATCAAAATTCATGATATAGGATGAGTTATGTGAAGGACAATAATAAGAACCATAAATTCACACACTTTACTTGTAAGAACAGTAATTCATCTAGACATGAGGTAGTCCCTAACCTGGACACTTCAGTTCCTGAAACAAACACTCTTGTGTGAGAACACATTCCCTTGGGAATCGTGGTCGGAGTTGATGGTCTCCAAGGTCTTTTCCAGCCTTAAGAATACTGTGATCACCAGTTCTGCTCTTTGCCAAGGGCTGTTTCTGCAGGCACACAGTGCACCTGGCTGGCTTCAGGTTCCCCAAGATACCCAAATGGGTACGATAAACAGATGACATTCCTGAAGAGGGATGACTGACACAGCTCCAGCCCCGAAAAGAGACGTGGGATGTTTTTCCCTGCAGATATAAACTCTCTGATCTGAGCTCTTAAAACTCCAGGGCTTGTAGATCCTTAATTACTTTCTATTTCTGTAATTTTGATCATTATACATTTTCCCTAACTGCACATTCTAGGGAGAGGAGTCAAAGCCAGTGAGGCTTTATCTCCTGATGAGCATCTCCAGGGCACAGTTTCCCTCAGAGGCTGGATTTTAAGCCCAGTGAGCTGGCCAGGTTTTTATGCCATTGCATAATTGGCTGTCTCAAAAAAGTAGAAAAGCATTTGAAGAATTTCCAGATGATTTGCTTTTACTTACAGTCATATGCCTTGGCAAGACAAAATATGATGTGATGTCTCCTTCCCAATCTAATTTCACTTTGAATAAAGCAGGAATTTCTCCAGTTTGTCTCTCCTGAGATGTACATTGTCTTATTCTTGTTCTGACCTGAGTAGTTGAACTCCCAGTGTATCTTCAGGTGCTTCCAACTCCTACTAGTAAGTACAAATAAGAGTTTCTGGAGGCCTGTTATGGAAAAGGATCACGGAGGAGAGTTTTAATCTGGTCGCTGAGTCCTTTTCCCTCACCAGTAACCAGCTCATTCAATATCATTTCATCCCTTTTATTTCTAAATTTCTTCCCAGTTTTTTGTTAATTGTAAGGCTATGTTGGAAGTGTGGCAAAGTGACAAGCCACTAGAAAACAGTCCTGATTTAATTCTGGAAGTGAAGATGAGTAGAGAGGAGCCTTGGGAGTTTGGGTGTGCAGCAGTGGGCAGAGCCTGCTCCAGGAGCTTCCCCACTCTGGCGCAAGCCACAGCCATAATTTGTGCGGGCACTGTCCATCCCAAGGGCTGCCACGGCAGCTGTGTCATGGAACATTCTTCTCTGGCTGACACCAGATGACTCCTCCAGCCGGGAAGAGCTAGACTCAGTTTTAAGGAACTCAGTGTTTCAGTATCAATATTTGAGTCCCCCTTACGCGCTGGGGAAGAGCTTTGGTGGCACCTTTCCTGTGGGCACTGAGGGAAAGGTCACAACAAGGAGCAGCAGAGTGGAGCTTCCCTGTTTTCAAAGCACTGGATGTCATTGTTCTGGGAAGACCTTAGAGCCCCTTCCAGTGCCTAAAGGGGCTCCAGGAGAGCTGGAGGGGGACTTGGGACAAGGGATGGAGGGACAGGACACAGGGAATGGCTCCCACTGCCAGAGGGCAGGGATGGATGGGATATTGGGAAAGAATTTCTCCCTGTGAGGGTGAGGAGCCCTGGCACAGGGTGCCCAGAGAAGCTGTGGCTGCCCCTGGATCCCTGGCAGTGTCCAAGGCCGGGCTGGACAGGGCTTGGAGCAACCTGGGACAGTGGAAGGTGTACCTGGCCATGACAGGGGGTGGCACTGGATGGGCTTTAAGGTCCTTTCCCACCCAAACCATTCTGCGATTTTGTGATTCCATGAAAGCATGAATTCATAGACAACCTTACAAAACCCTGCAGAGCAGAGCTTACTGGGTGGAACAGCAGGTTTTGCACTGTTGTAAACTGATCTGGTAAATACCGTTGTAGAAAAAAAAAATCTTATTTGCAGAAGTAATGTTTCCTTTCTTTAAATTGAATGAAAAATGGGGTTAATGAATGAAGCAAAATAAACTTCAATACCTAAAGGTATGTTTTATATAAGAAGGCATTACACTGAAATAGTTTTCCACTCAGCAAAACCTACTTCAGTTTCCCTTATCCAGTTTAATGTCCATGTGCTTGAAGCAAAGAAAAATTCCACCCGGTTATATTTGCACAACAAAAGAGCATGAGGCTGGATGACAGATTTCACTAAAATTAAGCAGGAAGTTGCTAAAAGAAAATTCCAGCATCTGCATTGAGGAGGCAAGTATTTGGAAATCTCTCTAAGGTGGGTTTTCTGTGCAGGTTTCCCACAGAAAGATAGCATTTCAATATACAATGCTTAGTAAAAATGGCACAGCAGAAGCAATTACCTTAAGGTGAGTTGCAGCTGATGACCAAAAGCAGATAAAATGTCAGCTGACGTTTCTTTATGTAAGGCAATTACAAAATCTCATGACGTATTTCAGATGTGCCTGTGATCAAATGTCCACATCTGAAATGCGGGTTGCCTCCTCGAGGCTTTCCCGGACCGGTGCTGTCAGGGCACCCGCATAAATCAGGGCGACTCCCTCAGCCCACCTTCCGTCCGAGCCCGGATAGTGTAATGTAGATCTCACCCAGAAAGCAGGAGCACTCTCCACTTAGCTGATTCCAGGACAGTTTATTGCAGGGGAGGTAAAAGGGAAGGGTCTGGGGGGGATGCAGGAGCACAACCGCACGCTGGAGGGGGGCCAGAGGTGGGAGCCCAGAGTAAAAGGGAATACAGTATTTAACAGGGGGAAGGGAGGAGGGATCAGGGTACAGAGGGTCCACTCAGGTAGGGGCTCAAGGGCGGAGTTGGAGGGAATGGACAGGGCTTAAACCAATGGAAAGAACATATAGGAGGGATTCACAGCAGAGGACCAATGAGGGAGCAAACAGGATAGCATTTTCTGGAACTGGGGAGTGAACAGGGTTTAACAGACAGATATGAATTAACATAACTAGGCACAGAACCATGGGAGTTTTCCACGTTGACTCTCCCTATCTTAGACAGTTGTCTCCCAAGGCAGTCTGCCTTCCTCCCCAACTCCCACACTGAAACACATGGAGGCTGCGTGGGGAAAAACGGGCTTTGCAGAAAAAACCAGGATCACAGGAGCAGGGAGGTTTATGGCTTAACTTTGCTAACAATTGCCAGTAACAATTGCCAATAAAAAAAAATCCTTTTTTTCATTCAAGAAACGATGAAAAATATGTTCTATTTTATTAGGTACAGCATATATAGGAAAAAAATCCCATGTATGAGTGTATCCAAACAAAGTCTCTCAAAAATTACTTGAAATTTTAAAAAAAGTTTAAAAAAATATACAAGTCTAATTCAGAGTGTGGCTGCCAAAAATCTTATGTTTATCCAACAGTTCATGTTTATGGCCTTCCCCTTTAAATTCACCATAAAAAGGAATTTAAAATCTTATGACCTAAAAATTAAAAAAAAAAATGGGAAAGATCATAGCTAGGATGAAATTTTCAGTCAACCTCTGCCTAAAACTACCATATAGGATAAAAATGTTGTGCTTCATTCTCCATTCATCTACACTCCTTGGAAAAAGGTTGTCCTAGAGAGCTTCAAGCTGAGTTTAAGTCATTTAAGGCTTGTTTGTCAGGAACTAGTCAGGCAGGACTGAACTTGTGACTACCAAGAGTGCCAATGAGGAAAGGAATCGTCTAATACACTTCATCTGAATAAACAAAACACAATTCTGGAAGCCATTTCTGCAGGGGCTTCATTCATTCCCTTTTATTTAAAATCATGGGGATTCAGTGTCTGGGCACTTCCCTAGGAAAGAGCTCAGCCTTGCTTTGGATCAGGTGGAGATCTGCATTTAAGGTGAGCAAAAGGGAGCAATTCTTGTGGTTTTTTTCCTCTCAAAGTGATGTGTATCATGTCCCAAGCAGTGTGCAGATGCCCTGTAGTCATGATATCATACAGGTACCTGGCAAAGAATTTGCAAAGCAAACAGGCCTGGGAGAAACCTGGGCACCACACAGCACTGCACAGGTATCTCATTTCACATCTCATCTCTGCAGGTAAATCTGATGTAAAGTCACTCTTCTCACCTGTTTCATTACAGCTTTTCACTCTTGACTGAGTCTGTCAAGAATGCCAGGGAATTAAAACAAGAACTCAAGAGACGTTATTAAAAACAGAGGCTTGGAAAGGGTTTGTTGAGCAGGGTTTACTCTATGCAGATGTTAATGACAGAATAAAATCTATCATATTGGAAAGCATTCCTCAAAACTCTTAGTGGCTTGCAAATAAAACACAAGCTGTGGGTTTATGTTGTTTTCCAGCAACTGAAGTCCAAAGGAAAGCTGCTCTAAAAAGGAAGAAGGCTTTTGTTTTCCAGCACAACCCAGGGTGCCAATGAAACTGGGACCCAAGTGATCAGAGTGCTCCATGAGGACACAGCAGGAAGACACAGGAAAATAGAGCCTAGTTGTCCAACCAGGATGGTCCCACGAAAGCACAAAGCAATTTCATAATCAAACCCTTCTGTTAAGAAATTTTAATACTGCAAAAGCCACAAAATAGGAGCTTAAAGACGCCAGCTTCCCCCAGAGGTCCTTCAGTTCTTAAGAACATTATTGGAACATCCAGGATTGTTATGGTATCCATCTACAATCAGCTTTGGAGTATGCTTACTTTGGGAGCAACATATCCAAACTGACAGCAAACTTCAGATTGAGCTCCTTCTGCTATAAAAGAGCAGGAAAAAGGCACAGAGCAAATTAAACTGATTCACATCCGAAATTACTGCACTGTAAAACATGAGATTGCCACAGTCACAAAGGGAGGGAAAATATTTCAAACACATTAAAAAGGCTCAAGGATAAATTCAGCACTAGTTCAGCTGGGTTCAGCTGACCCATTGCAAAATGGAGCAGCACCAGTGCCGAGAGACAGTGTTTTCCCTGCTGCCACTCCATCTCCCCTTCTTTTGGTGGCATTACTGAAGCATGTCAGTCCTTACACGTCACTGCATCCTCAGTCCTGAACCGTTGCCTTGGAAAGGTGTGAATTTATGCAGTTAAACCTAAAATAGAAACAGGAACAGCTTCAGGGAATTGCCCCCTGCAGAAATGTCAGTGAACGCAAAAAGGCTGAGGTTGACGAAGGTTCTCTGTTCCACAGGCTGCTCTGACCTGGACCAAAAGGTACTTCAAGTAACAGAAAGAAAAATAACATTAATTCTTAGCAAAGATGGTTTATGTGCTAAAATCGAAAAGAGCAGTTCATTGATGCATAAAACTCCACCTGGTGGTGAATCCTCCCACAGCAGGCTTTCATTTCTGAAAAAAATTCCCTTTCCAACATGTAAGGAGTTCTTTACCTGAGATAATCCCAAAGCAACAAGTAGGGAAGGGCAGCCTTCTGAGACGCAGCACTATTGTACCTCCCTGATTTTTCATTATTTTGGAAAGCTGAAGAATCCCTTCAATTCCACTGCAGCTGACAGTACACAAGTGACCTTCCCCAGCCAAAATCAGACTCAAGAGAGCTCACATCACACTGACTGCAGCATTGGGTGGAAGGTGGGGGGTGCTGACTGATTTTCCAGCTGCAGAAGTACTGCTTCCCAAGGAGAAACATCCTCTCCAAAGCCTGGAGTTCTGCCCTGTTTTTTTGGTTTACATATTGATTAATTATAATAATTGAAAATTTTAAGCATCATCAGTTATCTGTATCTCCAGGGTCCTCTAAATCATAGCACAGTTACCTTTGTATTATCATTTTAGGGGCGATTGTCTGGCTGCACACAATTGCCTCAGTTTTCCCCTTAATGTTGTTAGTGGTTCTACACTCTAGAAACATTTTCCTATGCATATTATTTAAACACAATGTCTCACTTGCCTGCTGTTCGCAGTAAAGTCTTATTGTGTGACAGCATAGGAAGCTTTGTGAGATGGAGCAAAATCAGTGTGAGATGAACATATGAAATGTGTGAAAATGTGTGTAGACCCTTGATCTATGGTGCTATGCATGCCATAACCTGATTCACTGGAAAACCAACATTCCATAATTAATTGTCTTGGCTTATGCAAGAAAAAATATCACTTTTTTTACACTTGATAAAACTGAGCAAGACGTGGCTGTGGCCACAGGCCCCCGGTTCAGCTGGGCTGACAGACATCCTCTGCTTAAGTGTATGACCCAGCCTGTGGTTTCTGCATGCAAATGTATAAAGAAATATGATCTGCCTTCTCTTGATTATGCAGCTTTTTATGTACCAATCCTAAAACATCCAGAAAGACCCACTACTGATTTATACAAGTTACTCACTGACCACAGTACACTTTGGAGCCAAAAATAAGATTATGTTTAAATCGGCCTGAATCCACTTTCTGTCAAGTCACGGATTTGCAGTGTTTGAACAAATCAGACTCATAATGCTCCTATGGGTTTTTGGTGTTTAATGCTGACCTCGAGGGCGAAAGTGCAGCTCCACACTGCACGGTTGCACAACCACATGACATCCTCCTGTTTTCATTGTCCTTCCTCACGCAACAGGCACTAAAAATAGTAGCAAAGCGTTCTGATTAATAGAAAATAATCTATGACCAGAAGATAAAGTATTCTCAAAGAAATCAGGGAAAATTTTTTTACAGTGCGACCATGGTGGGGGGGGCAGGGGGGGGGAATTTAATGGAAAAGTGCTGGGACAAGCCACTGTTTGTTCTAAAAATGCCAAACAGCAGGATTTGGTCTTGTAAGACGAAGTAAATTCCCTAAAACTAAACTAAAACTAAATTCCCTCCAGCATTCCTTCCTTCCCGCTGTGCGTGGCGCTTCGCAGAGCGCGGGTGCTCTGCAGCCCCAGTGTGCCGCAGCTCTGCGAGCTCCTGCTTAATGAATAAAGAAATAGTGAGTCGTCAATCAGCGGAACCCGGCGCTGCCAGGAGCCCGCCCCGTGCCGTCCCCTCAGCCGGTGACGGGCAGTCCCTCACACCTGCCTGAGCGGGGCGGGCCGGGGCCCGCCGCGGCGGGTGGACATATTCGTGCTTCCGGTGACTCAGCCGTGGCTCGGTCCTCGAGTGCCATAAATACNGGCCGCGCTCCTGGCCGCCGGCCGCGCCGGTGAGTCCGCGCCGCGCTCCGGATTAACGCACGCTTTGACTTTCTGCTTTTCCTGCTCCTCACTCTCTTGCCATTTCTCTGCTCTGAATGGGTGCCAGGTCCCCGCTGGCCTGTGAGGGATGATCTCCTCTTCTGAGGGGGGTTAGTGCTGGCAGCAGGCAAGAGGCGAATTCCTGCGCTTTTAAAGCTGCTCCCTGGTAGCCCAGAGGTTACCGTGGATGGATGGTCGCCGTGATGCCTTCCCGATCAGCGTTAAACTCCAGGACGTTCGCGTTCGTTGTCTAAAGTCCTGGGAAGGTGGGAGTGTATTGCAGAGATGCTAACCCGAGCTCTGGTTCCCCCGCAGCCAACCCTTGCTGCTCGAACCCCTGCCAGAACAGAGGCGTCTGCATGACCGCCGGGCCGGATCGCTACGAGTGCGACTGCACCAGGACAGGCTACTACGGGCAGAACTGCACCACACGTGAGTATCCCACACCCCTCTCTGTGGAAGTGGAACTCACACTCCAGTTCCAGCATTGCAGGTTATCCTCCATAAGCTAATTAATAATAACCTTCCCATCGTTGTTCGCAGCGGAATTCTTCACGTGGCTGAGGCTAGCACTGAAACCATCACCGAACACGGTCCACTACATCCTCACCCACTTCCAAGGAGCCTGGAATATCATCAACAATATTCCCTTCTTAAGAGACACTATTATGAGATATGTACTAACGTGTAAGTGTGAATTCTCTCTTCCAGTCCTCTTAAAGCTTACTCCAGAATATTGCACTGAATTGAGCTGTCTACAAACCAAGCAGCCTAAATTGCACTGAAGTTAAAACACCAAAATTTAGGACTTCTGCATGATGCAGGCTTGTATGAAACATGCTGAAGTGCTTGATTCTGCTTTCTGCAAGAGTCCAGGACTTTGCTGACATGAACTTGGCACCCCATTGCTCATGTTAATAGTGAGATCCAGCTATCAGCCAGGATCAAGTCCTGTTATTCAGTAACTGTAATCATATTTAACATCAGTAACTGATATGTGTGGAATTTACAACTGCTGCCAAATATATGAAAAAGATCTGGCTTTGTGATTTACTTTTTGAGACTATAATGTACAGTTAAAAATAATCAAATATTTATTTGTCTTTCAGCAAGGTCACACTTGATTGACAGCCCACCAACTTACAATAGTGATTACAATTACAAAAGCTGGGAAGCTTATTCCAATCTTTCCTACTACACAAGAAGCCTTCCACCAGTAGGACTTGACTGCCCAACACCAATGGGTGTTAAAGGTGAGGAATAAACCGGATACATAATGATTGCTTAGTCTTTTCTAAAAGGAAAAAATAAATAGTAGTTCCTATGAGACCTGCTTGTCTGTAGCCTTTTTTCAATGTAGTTGACTTCAGGAATAGCCATGTTTTGGATGTATTGTTTAAAGATCTAAAAGATATTATTCTGATCCTTGCTATTGAGTTATATGCTAAAAGCAGGGAAATTAGACATTTCTAATAAAATTAACTAAGTCAACATAGAAAAGTAGGTAATTCCCCTTGTTTGCCGCTGTCATTATATTCCACTGAAAGTCTTAAGCCTTTTTGTTAGAAATAAACTTCAGTACGGCATAAAGTGTTTTCTTGAGTATCTCACTGTCTGTTTCTCCCACAGGTAAGAAAGAGCTCCCGGATTCAAAGCTGATCGTGGAGAAGTTTTTGCTGAGGAGAAAGTTTATTCCCGACCCGCAAGGCACAAACGTGATGTTCACCTTCTTTGCCCAGCACTTCACCCACCAGTTCTTCAAGACGGACCAGAAGCGGGGCCCTGCCTTCACCAAAGCCCTTGGCCATGGGGTACGGTCACAGCTTGGGACACAGCTCGTGCTCTCTGGGAGCTGCTGAGCACCTGGAATGGCCGGAATGGCATCCTGCGGGTTGCCAGGGGACACAAACACCTGTGCACACACTGTGCCACAATCCCGTGGGATTACCCCTTCTGTAACTGCTCCTCAAGCCAAATTCCAGTGTTCGGCAGTGTCTCTTCCCGGGTCAGAACCGTGTGCTCTGCACAAGTGGTTCTGTTTAAAATACCTGCCCAGTGATCTCTTACTGTTCCCAAAAATCTGCTTTCACCTAAAGCAGGTTAGATGTAGTGAGTATCCAAAACTTCTCTGGACTCTGTCAGTTCCAAAGAGCTGTATCCAGCACTTAAGTGTTGCTTATGTACTGCCAACAGCCTTAGTTTGAAAAGAACTTCAAAAGCAGACTTGGATTTAAGCTCTTTACCTACAAGACAGGCATCCTTTGGACAAAGAGTTCTTCACCATGAGTGTCACTCTTATGTCCAAACCAAAGCTGCAAATTGTGTGTGTATATATAGAAAGCTGTCTGCATAATAAAAAGTTGCTGACACTTTAAACAGAGTCCTTTTATATTGATGATATAACAACCTCCTCTTATGCAGCGATGGCTCCAGTTGCCAGGAAATAATTTGGCTTCATCATAAATATCAGTGCATGATACTTATAAGGTAGCGGTGATATAATTAAAAGGTAAACATCTAGGGGGTGAAATCCTATTGGTATCCGTAGAAGAGGAACTTACCTAAAATAGCAAAAAATGCAGGTTAGCTTCATGTCCCAAATGCTTTTATTTTATAGGTTGACTTGAACCACATTTATGGAGAGACTCTGGAGAGACAACTTAAACTGAGGCTTCGAAAGGATGGAAAGCTAAAATACCAGGTATGTCTTAGCTCAGAGTTCCTACCTTCTTACTGGATGGCATAGATTTCCTGAATTAGTGCTGTGTGAATGGTGTAGGTGATCTAAAGTGTGAGTCAGAGCTGAGAGAGTGGACAGAGCTTAACCAAAGTATCGTAGCTCACAGCTGCTGTTGTTTCCGCCTTGCACAGATGATCGATGGAGAAATGTACCCGCCGACGGTGCGGGACACGCAGGCAGAGATGCTGTACCCGCCCCATGTGCCCGAGCACCTGCGGTTCTCCGTGGGGCAGGAGGTGTTCGGGCTGGTGCCAGGGCTGATGATGTACGCCACGATCTGGCTGCGCGAGCACAACCGCGTCTGTGACGTGCTCAAGCGCCAGCACCCCGAGTGGGACGATGAGCAGCTCTTCCAGACCGCCCGGCTTGTTCTGATCGGTGAGAGCCCTGCTGCTGTGTGCAGCTCCAGCTTGAGCCTGCATGGCTGCAGTGAGGGGGAGGCTATCCTGTAAATTGGGGTGTGAGTGGCTCCTTCATGGCCTGTCACTGCGGTTGCGTTGAGGTGCAGCTTCCCCCCAGCTCTGCTAAAGATGGAACTGAAGAAAACTCAGGAACAGTCAATTCCCTCATCTGAGGGAAGCAGAACTGAAAGCAGTGAAAAGACAGGAAGCTCAGGTCCCTTTCTCAGAGAAAGCCTGTGAGGCTGGATGACCTCAGGCTCCCTGATCTGGGGTTTGGGTTTTTGTTTCTCCTAGGGTTGGGTCAGCTGAGGTATGCTTTAAAAGAAAGGCTGTGATTAAGTTTAAAGTTCAGAAGGTTATGTAAAATGTAACTCTGCATAGTTCTCCTGTCTAATTGTGTGCCCAGTGATATTTCATCTTACGTAAATGGTGATGTGCTCTAAGCTGGAAAAAACCTTGCCCCAGCTGAAACCATAAACCAAGACAATTGTATTACATAGTTCAGAAGCTGAGATTTGCTTTCAAACATCAACTTTCTTCATTATCCCCTCCCTCTGTCCTAGAGATATTGTATAACTGTATATATTTACAATATGTAAATATACAGTGTGTATATTTACACACTGTAAATGCTGGTGTCTGCTGTTCTGTGGAGGGTGTAAGGAATTATGTCTTGGGAGGGGGAAAACAGGCTGTAGAAGATACCTCACTACCCACAGCCCAGAACTCTTGAGATCTGAAGTACTGTTCCACCCCTTAGTCACATAAAATACATTAGTTGCTTTCTAGAAGAGATTACAGAAAAGTGTTTGTTGTCCTGATCACTGCAGTATATTTTAGAACAGTTCAGAAATGGTGTTTTCTCTGCCAGTGAGGAGAAGCAGTGCCAACAGTGTCTCCTGTTCCTTTGTCCAACAGGAGAGACAATCAAGATCGTTATAGAGGACTATGTGCAGCACCTGAGTGGCTACCACTTCAAGCTGAAGTTTGACCCCGAGCTGCTGTTCAACCAGAGGTTCCAGTACCAGAACCGCATCGCAGCCGAGTTCAACACCCTGTACCACTGGCACCCACTGCTGCCTGACACCTTCCAGATCCACGACCAGGAGTACACCTTCCAGCAGTTCCTCTACAACAACTCCATCATGCTGGAGCACGGACTCTCCCATATGGTCAAATCTTTCTCCAAGCAAAGTGCTGGCAGGGTAGGTCCTTCCTCAAGTTGATGGTGATCCAAGAGAAGCATGAGACTCTGGGGGTGGACAAGGGAATAGGATAAATATATTTAAAACTAATCACTGGAAAGGCACAACTTCCTCATGACTCCTATCAGGAGATCTTACAGCTTTTCCTCTTTCATGAACAGGTTGCTGGTGGGAAGAACGTTCCTGCTGCAGTACAGAAAGTGGCAAAGGCCTCCATTGACCAAAGCAGGCAGATGAGGTACCAGTCCTTGAACGAGTACAGGAAACGCTTCATGCTGAAACCGTTCCGATCCTTTGAAGAGCTTACAGGTAACAGTCCTCATCCTTCCCAGCACATGAGAGACATTGGCTTAAAATGCCCACAGAGTCCTGCAGTGTCACTACTGGGCTTGAGCAGGACAATCTTGCACAGAAAATGGGCTTTTTCCACTTACATTTTTTACTCGTTGCAGGAGAAAAAGAGATGGCAGCGGAGCTGGAGGAGCTGTATGGGGACATCGATGCCATGGAGCTGTACCCAGGCCTGCTGGTGGAGAAGCCCCGGCCCGGGGCCATCTTTGGCGAGACCATGGTGGAGATGGGGGCGCCGTTCTCCCTGAAGGGGCTGATGGGCAACGCCATCTGCTCCCCCGAGTACTGGAAGCCCAGCACCTTCGGGGGCAAGGTGGGCTTCGACATCGTCAACACGGCCTCCCTGCAGAAGCTCATCTGCAACAACGTGAAGGGCTGTCCCTTCACTGCCTTCCACATCCTGCCTCCCGAGCCCACCGAGGCCACCATTAACGTTAGTACCTCAAAAACTGCCATGGAAGATATCAACCCCACGCTCCTGCTGAAAGAGCGCTCTGCCGAGCTGTAGAAATCCTGCAGTCTATCTATTTATTTATTTAACTGTGTTATTTATTTTATTTATGGCTTAGTATTTAAAAAACTAACTTGAGCATCTTCATTGTGGGGGTTGCCTTAAATTCCTTACTGAGGTAAGGCTTCCATTTACAAAAAGGGGTTTTCTGTGTTTCAGCTTGACAGTGTTGAATCCCTTGTTTAAAGTCTTCTGTAACAGAATGATGTATTCCAAAGTGGATAAAGGTTCCACCTTCTTTTTACTATTGTTTTAATACTTGATGAAGGGGAGTGGTGGTGATTCTGTCTGGCAGTTTTCATAGGTCATGTAACACTACAAAAGCAACTTTTTTTTTCTCAGCAACCTGAAAGCAGCTATTGACCTAAAAGTGCAAGAAAAAATCTGACTTAATGAAAACTGCCAGAAGAGATTATGGATTTCATATGAGCACTCAAAAATTAACAAAAAAAAAAATACTTGAGACTCACTTCTTTATGTAAGGTCAGAAAATGCATTGCATTTGTTGTTGATACTACCTCTCCTTCACTGCAGATAGGGCACTTTGTATCATAACTATGTCTCTTATGTAGAAATCCACTTCTGGATTTAGATGAAAGTAAATTTTTTTACAACTTTTTAAAGATATGTTTTTAATGTTTTAAGTATTTAAAGTAAAATTTTTTACAACTTTTTAAAAATATGTTCTTAATGCTTTAAAATATTTAAAGAAAATAGTACTTTTCCTGGATTCTACTTCTTTTTGAAGGAAGTGTGGCAGATGTATTAGTTGTATTAGGGGGGTGAGAATGAGATATTGAGCTAGCAGTAACTGACTCTCAGGCTGCAATACAAGGCTGCTTGCATTTGGATAGGGATGTTTTCATTATGTAATTCTGGGGAGGCCTTAAACTTGGCCCAAGGCACTGGGATTCTTTTCATAGCTGTAGTTCTCTGGTATACTTGATAATGTAATTTTAATGTCTGTTACTTTTAGGACAGGAGGACAGTATAGCTGGAGTTAGGGTGTGCTGTGGCTTTGTGCTCCCAGAAATGGGGGGGCTGTAAACTGAGCAGCTCTGTAAATACACAGAGAACTGAACACAAGAGATTCAGCAGCACTTCCAGGCACAGGAGTTAGCTCTGCCTGTGTGCATAAGCTGTAAGTGCAATTTGTACTTCTATTTATTAGGGGGGGTTGAGGAGGGATAATGTTTTATTTATAATTTATAAACAGAGGTATTTTAAGTAAGTGGCTTAAGCTTCTGTAAAACTGGCCAGCACAAAATCTCCTAGACATATTTGTCCTAATCCAGTAGTAAAATATAGTCTCATCTGGGCACATAGGTTACATAGGATCTTGTATAGGACTTCAGACTTTGCATGTAAGGGTATCTTTTTTTAATTTCTAGAGAGGAAATGTAGAAGATGATCTTCCCATAAAAGCAGCTGGGGAACTATAGGGAAAAAGAAAATGTCACTTCAGACTGGAATAGAGCAGCAACCGGGTATTCTGTGCCCCTGCCCAAAATTACTTGACTACTTGTGGAAAAGGACTTGAGTTTTCTATTTCATCTGAACTCTCAAGCACCTGTAGAGGCTTGTGCATTGTACCAGCTCTGGCAGCAGTGCAGTTTGTCTGTGGCTGCTGTTTCCATGGATTTGTGTAGAGCCAGCCATGCCTTGTGCTGGGTAGGTCTGTAGTTGTGGCCATGAAGAGCAGAACCAAGCTCTCCTGCAGCCATCGATACCAGTGCCTGTTCTGGAGTGGTCCTTGGTATGGATGCTGTGGGAGCAAGAAGGGCATTTGTTTTCCTTTCTCTGTTTGAAGCACAAAGAAGGGAAAACCTTCTCTCCCCTTGTATCCAAAGGTGGTCAGTACTGTACGTGCTAACGAGTGAACACTGCTCAGACACTTGTTCCTCATGCAAATTGTCCATCAGATCCCTTCAAAGCACCCTTCTGCCATTAACCCAGGAACAGGATTTGGCAGAGACTCAAAGGGAGGCAAGTCTGGACAGGTCGAGTTATTTTGGGGTAGGCACAGAGGAATTCCTCACACCATCTCACTTGAGTTAAGTTACAGGCTGCTTCAGCAAAGATTTCTGTGCACTCTGCATTCTGTACTCTGCAGCTGCTAAATGTGGATGTTTGAGATTATTTATTTAAAATTCTGTGAATTGTTTTTCACTTTATTTTTGTAGGACAACAATGTTGTTAAAATGCAATTGTTTATATAAATAAATTGAAAACATTAACTTTATGTGCTCCTTTGTTTGTGTTTTCCTTCAGCAGTATTTAGGGTGGAACAGTTCTTTAATTGATTACATGGAGAATTACAGGGCATTACCAGCAGCACTAAATTCTCTGATTTGTCAAACCCAAGATGCCTGTACCTTAAATTGCCCAGGTGGGGTAATTTTTTTCCCTTTGGCCTCAAGTGAAAAGGGATTTCACTGTTCCATTCCTGGAGGAGCCAGCTCCTCTTATCTAGCAGAGATGCCAGCATAGCCCTGGCAGCTTCAAAGGGAAAGTACAAGGGAGGATGACCTAAAAATTGCCTCGGTGTAACTGACTTCCCTTCCTCTCTTCCCTTTTCCCAGGCTAGAACAGCCTAGAGCTGTTTCCTTTCATGCTTGGCATTCTCCAGAAGGGGAAACTACTTTGGGATGCAAATGACCACTAGACCATAGCAGAGGTGTGCTTCCTGAAAGCTGGAGCAGGAGCTTGGACAATGTGTCCCTCTCTTGCAGTGAGCACTTTTGAGGCCACCCAGCCTCTTCCCTACATTTTCACCTCTGTTGAGAAATGAGGGGAAGCTGGGAAGGCGACATCCCAGGGGATCACTATACTGCCTGTCAGTCACCACCTGCACCAGCCTCTGACCAAATGTCACCTCAGTCCCCCTCAATCCTCCCACTGCTGACTGTCCCCAGTACTCCCCCATCCCAATATTGGTGCCCTGTCCTCTCTCAGCCTCTGCCTAGAGACCAACCCCAGAGCCACAGTACTTCACCCGGAGTCACCCAAAGTCCTCTTCAGTCCAAGCTCATCCCAGTGTCCCACAGGTCAATATTCCCAACCCTCCAGCCCTGAGTGTGGCAGTTCTGCCTCTGCTTTGGAGCTCATTTCCATCTCCACAGATGTGCAGTTCCTTTGCTTTCCTCCTGTACCCAGGCACCTATACATCTCCAGCAATTCTCCTCACCACTGACTCCTCATCACTTCAGTGACCATCTTCAGTCCCAAAAATGAAACATCCTGAGGACCCTTGTAAAAGCATCACTTCAGTGCCTCTCCAGGCTGTGGGTGAATGGGGGCAGGTGCAGACCACATGTGGGGCTTTTTTCCTTTGACACCCAGTGAGCTCATTGTTCCATAGGTGAATTGCCACTTCCCTGTTCGGGAGAGAAGCTGAGCAAGGGAGGAGGGAAGACAAGGCTGGTGGTTTCAGTGGGAGATGACGGGCAGCGATCAGGGCAGGATCATCCATGGAGAAGGTGTTTGGGGTGACTGCTGCCCTAATTAGGGAAGGGCCAGCCCAAATGGATTCAAGCACAATGGCTGAGATAGTTTGATCAAGGAGGAGCTCCTCCTTCCCTCTGAGCAGGGGCATGTCCTGATGACACAAAAGACAAGAATGTTCCCCAGAGGAAACCTGCCCTGCCAAATTCTTGCTCCCCAGCCTGGGTTGAGGGAACTGTTGCACCCTAGGCAGTGTGATAAAGGAGGGGGGCTCAGCAGAAAGTCCATCCAGGCTCAGGAAAGCTCCGTGCTTTGGGAGCAGGTCACCTTCCATCCCTGCCATGGGCTTTCCCCAGCATCACTCCCTCTCTGCCCACTGTGTAGGAATTCCTTGCACACACTGAGTCTGAGCCCTGCAGGCACCTGACTAGGTTGGGTTCTGCACCTGAGCTGAGCTGAGCTGAGCTGAGCTTTACACTGAGCTCCCAAGGCAGGTTCTTTTCCAGATTCCAGGAGATCTTCCTGCAACAAGTGGCCCTAAGAAAATAATCCTTTGGTTTTCAGCATCAGTCTAGAGAAGTCAACAGGTGGCTTGGCTGGAGAGAGGGAATGGATCTGTTATGTGGTCCTTGCCTGTCCACAGCCAGTGAAATAGGTGAACAGCCCTGGAAAGCTTATTGCAAACCTCTGCTGTTCCCTTTGGAAGACCAGGAAGGAAAACATGGAAATGTTGTAGGAATGTACATATAGGACAGGAAAGAGCAGGCTGTAGCTCTATGCTCTAAAAATGGAAAAGGAGGTGAACTGAGACATCCTACCCCCTTTGCTAAAATGCATGAAAAGGGCCACACAAGGCAGAAATGCACCGATATCCCAAAGGAATATCATAGGGAAAAAACTCTCCTTGGGAAGAGCTGAGTGCTCCTCTTCCTTTAATCTGGGATTTCAGTTTGCAAATAACATACTGAGGAGCAACAGGATTGGATTCAATTTGTAATTCTTTCCTCTGATCCTCTTGGCTTTTTTCTATTAGTATAAAGTCTGTGACTTCTGTGCTTACTTACAAAGTCCAGATACTTTCATTAATACTATCAAGACACGGATCACAACCAAAGTCAAACCCAACCAAATTTTCCATTCTGTGATTTTCTTGTCTGAAAAACCTGAGTCCGCACTGAAAATCTCAGCGTTCATGTCAAGCCAAAGCTCGAGAAAGCAGAGCCAGAGGTGGCCTGGGCAAACTGGGAGCTGAGCAGCTTTGGGAGAGGGAACCTATTAAAGCTGGTGAGACCTCACCAGTTTGCCATTGGGAGAGGGCAGGGTACAGAGCACTCTGAATTTGACTCCTGCTGGTTACTTTTCATCCAGCGGGCATTCTCCGTTGGAGAGAAAGCCAGGCAGGGAAACCCTAAACCTGGGGGAAAAAGGCAAATAATGTTCAAAGCATCTGCTTTCAAACCAACCCACTGCATACCCACTGAGGATCTCTGGATCAATGCCCCATCCTTGCAAGTGTCCAAGGCCAGGCTGAACAAGGCTTGGAGCACCCTGGACACCTAGAAGTGGCAGGGGGTAGAGATAATCTTTAAGATCTCTTCCAACCCCAGCCAGTCCAGGTTTCTATGATTCTGTCTAGCCCATAGCAGGGCACATCTACAAAAACTTGAAAATACTTTGCATCTTCTAACCAACTGCAACCCTAATATGTATATATAATTGTTTTATGTTAAATTACTTAACACTTACCAGAAGGGCACTGGCAAAACACAAAGTTTCACACAACCAGGAGCATCCTGCTTGCAAGTGCCTCAGATCTTTACATAATAGAATCACAGAATCAGTAAGGTTGGAAAAGACCTCCAAGATCAAAGTAGCAGCTCATGATTCTGTCTCAGGACAAACCCCAAAATCCTTCCAAGGCACTGTGGGAGCTGCATTCCTGCTCTGTATTTTATTTTCTTGCAGTAACCAGGTGTAGCCCAGGCTCACTCCGTGGTGGATGTAGGTGTGTGCGAGCATCCCTGTCCAAACCTGCCCTGCTGACAGGGAACTTTAACACCCATTTGTTTGCCCCAAAAGTGCCGCGTTTGTGGTTGACTTTCCTCTGGGAGCACCTGAAACATTTGAAACACACACACACACACACACCCCAAAACTGCTAAAAGAGTGAAAGCAATGCCCAGAACACGGAGCAGCTGGGGAGATGGGAAGGCCTTTTCCCCAAATGGTCTCATCTTCCTTTCCCCTTTAGCAGATCTACCCAAAGAAATTATTCCACAGGGATATCCCCAAATCTGTGCTGGAAGGTCCTTAGAGGTGGGAGGGGAAACCAAGACCACAAGAAGCACCAGGACTTTGGGGTAAAAACCCAGCAAAAGGATCTTTTAATATGATTTTAAGCACTGAAACTCTCCAGTGACCAAAACACAGCTGTTCTCCAGAAGCTCCAAAACCCTGCCCTGAGAGCTGAGACAGCTCAGTGTCCTTGCAGTTGTGGCTTTCCAGCTTGTTGCCTAGACAAGATTAATTAATCCTGCCTAACAAATAATGGCAGAGTTTCTAAGTAGCAGTGGTGGGTACTCATTAAAGCAAGTCCTGGCTGAGCTGGCACAGAGGTGAAATAGCAGCTCTTACACAAGGCAGGGATGTTCCATGTGGTGATGCCATCACATCCAGAGCTATTACATCCAGAGAGGCTGGGAGGGAGAGACCATTCCAACTAAATCAGGGCTGGGATTTTTATAGCATGGAGAATTTCAATGACGGCAGGAAAAAAGAAAACATTTTAAAATTAGAAATGGACTAAGTTTTCTGAGTGTCCAATGAATTGATAGAATTTCAGGCAACCTCAGGATGTGTTTCTGGCAGTGGGACAGTGAACCATCTTTTCACTGCTTGCTATGTCAAGTGTTTCATCATAACTGACCCAGGCTGGATGGAGAAAAAAGATTTCCCAACTTAACCATGAAGAGGAAGACCTATTTATAAATCAAGAAAAGGATTTAGTATCATTCCAAAGGAAAGATGGCATTATTGTAAATAAAAGAAATAAAAAGAAATAAAATAAAAGAAATAAATAAAAAGAAACCTTGGATGTTCTAAATAGTCTTCATTCTGTGTCATGAATGGTTTTCATTCTATTATAAATTGAATCTCCAGCTCAATAGGTGGACGTGGATAAAAAACTGAAGTTTTGCACTGTTTTTCTCAATATGAAGAAAGAAAAAGGATGCTTATCTCATTTTGAGGAAAATTTGAGGGGCATATGAACACCGTCCATGAAATTAATGTCTCCCATAACTGCAGAACAAATATCAGAACATCAAGGAGAGATGTGACTTTGAAAAGTGATTCTGCTTCAGCAGAGCCCAGGGGTTTGGTTTCTGCAACTCCTGGGCACTCCTGAAAGCATCTCTAGAAAATTTCTGTTTGACAGTGAAGTCCACACCACCCCCAGAGTGCAGGCAGGTTTTCTGGATCACTTAAGAAGGAGATGCCAAATATGTAAAGCTTTTCAGTTAAAATATCCCTTTAAATAGAAGAAAAATTAGGGCAGGCAATGGTTCGTAGCAAGCTATGTTTTTAAGCACAGCAGCAAAAATAAAACCATTTCTCATGTGAATTGAGAATAAAAATCCCCAGGGTTCTTTTTTCTTTAGGAAGTTGATTTCCTCTTTGAAGTCACTTCCCCTTTCACCCTTTGTTGCAAATATTTCTCATAAATCCCTTTAAACGTTCTCTGCAAATTAGTGAACATTTACCACTATTTTCCTTAATATTTGGTTATTCAACAGCCAGGTCTCCAGTGCCTTCAGCTGGCGTGTTCGAGGTGGCATTGGTGAAACTGCACATGATTTGCATGACATTGGGCTCTTGTAAACATAATTTGCACTTCCCACCCTCCTTCTTCAGTGAATGCAACGGCAAGAGAGATGCAAAGCCTTTTCCCTATGGAATTTGTTATAGACTCAAAATGTGCCAGAGTGATTTGACACAAACCAGCACCTTGGGACACTCCGTGCTCTGAACCAATCTGAAAAACTCTTCTGCAGCTGTGTGTCAGATTCAGAACTGACTTCTGAAAAACTGAAGAGCTTGTCTGCATCTCCTGACATTGCAAAAATGGACAGGGAAACTCCCTAGAAAAGGTTCCCATGAGACTTCTGTCACTTCTGATTTCAAACAGATACCTCAAGACCAAACTCCAAAATAGAATTTAAATTATTTTAAAAATTGTTTATCCTCTTTACTTAGAGACCAGGAACCAGAAGACAGACTGAGGAATGATTTCATAATAGTTTGCCTGAGAAAAAAAAATACATTGAGAGAAGGATGTGCTGCTCCCCATCACATTAAATCTGTTTGCTCATCCCCAGTAACTACAAAATTTACTGGGGGAACTGGAAGTCAAGTAAATCACCTTGAGTGACTAATAAAATTTTATTTATTTGCCTCTAGCTCCATTTTCACAGGAAGATCCTTCCTTTAAAAAAGAAGCTACATTACTCATGAACCAGCACCTGAATGGGTAGGCAACATGGGAGGTTATGATTAAGGTTCTTTATTACTAAAGGGCCATAAATGCACACACTTTGACAGAGCAATCCATCATTGCCTGACTTGCACAAAGCCAGCCCCACCTTCCAGTTCACAGCCAGGCTCAATTCTCCTCAAATCAAGTTCTTTTTACTCCACTGGTGATGTTTAATCAAAAATAATGACTGCACACTTTGAGTCCCCTAACAAGCCCCCTCCTCCATTTCCCCGCCCTGCTTTTCATAACCCTGACAGGGCACAGACTCCAAGGTGATAAGAAGTAAAGTAAATTTACTTGTAAAACAAGTTCATACAAGTCAAATTTTCTGAAAATTTTGCTTTGTAATTTTATTGAGCTAATTTTTACCAATCTAAAATCTATCTAAAAGTTTGAAAATGTGAAAGTTTGGACTTTGAGCCCCCCTTTTTTTGTTTCCAGACAATACTTTTCCAGTTCTATCCTCAGACCTATTTTTAAAAGAGGAATATGGGGACCATTTCCAGGGGAAAGGGAGAGCTGCTTTGTGTTTATTGCTTTTTAGGTAAGAGCTGGAGCGTGTCTCCAAATCCAGTATTAAAAGTTATAATAGATATCTTCCAAGTTTTGATCTTCATAATGTAAAATACTCCTCTACAGACTATGATAAAACCTCCTTTAGGCTTCTTGTTCAGTATTTCAACAAGAACATATGGTTAGTACTTAAGTAAGAATATATTATAAGAAAAATAATATTTTTATTTAGAATAGAATACAATAGAATATAACATAGACATGTTGCAATGAATAAAAGTAAAGTTTGAAGGAAATACAGACCTACTGAGATAAAGAACTGCATGTCAGGCAATAAACAGCTTAAGCCTTACTTCACAATGATATCAGAAATCAGAAAAGGTGCAGTGAAACCAACTTTAAAATCAATAAATACATAAATTATAAAATAAATAAATACATAAGAAGGGAACACAATAGGAAAAAGTCATGGGAGGGCAGTGCTGAGGTTCACCTGGCTGAGTGCAGCACTGAGAAAAGCAATGTGGGATTTTACTCTCAAATTAATTTTTTCTTTCTTGTTAAAAACATATTTACGATCTCCTTACAATGTCCCTCCATGGCTAGCCAAATTCTTAACTTTCCCATCCCTAAACACAAAGTCATAGGATCATGGAATGATTTGGATCTTCTTGTTCCACCCCTCTGCACTGTTTGCAGACAAGGGATGGAATTGCTCTGTTCAGATGTCATGGGCCACAGCCAGTGCTGAGGAACCTCCTTTGGACTCAAGCTGGGCCCTGGACTTTTCCTAATCTCCAACAAAAGCATCATTAAGGTGAAGTTTATTTTGTTCTGTAACATTACGCATCGCAAGTGGCCTCAGGATGAGTAAGGAGCGGACGTGTGGAGCTGCATTCACCCAGAGCTGGAATCCCCTTTTGCCCCCACCCTGCCACAGCAAACAGGAGCTCATTTCCATCTCCTTTGTGTCCTGGGAAGCAAGGAAACCTCTGAGCTTGAGCCCATGGAAATTTTCAGACAAATCAGTCTTTTGTTGGAATGTAATACTTTGGAGAGAAGCCGAGTTCAACTAAAGTGTCCTTGGGAAGTGTTTGTCAGGTCTAGCAAGGAATGTGTTGGTCAAAACACAGCCGAGGCCTTCCCCCTCCCCTCCATCTGCCAAAGAGAGCAGAGGTTTAACCTCTCTTGGAGGCTCTTGGGCCAGTGCTTGGGATGAGCTTTTGTGACTCCTCAATCCCCCAGTTAAGTACGTTAACTCCCAACAAAATCACTGTTACAGGGTCACTCTTTCCCCATGAATTCCTTTCTTTCATTTAAAAAACCCACAACTTTAAGTTTTTCATTTCTCTTCCATAATAAATTAGGAACATTTTTGTAGGATGACAGATCTTCTCCTGCCTATCACTAGTCCCGGAGCAGAGTTCTTTGGCCCTGTTGGTGGAGAGAGAATCACCTGGGCAGTGTTTTCCAGAGGCCACGATGCTCTAAAAGGAAACAAAATATGATTGCACCACTTGGATCATATTTCTTCAATTATCATAGAAAATAAAGATGTTTAACATGGTATGTATAAGCTGTTTGGGGTTTGAAAGGCTAAGGAAAATTAAGATATTTAATGCTGCCCTCAAATGAACTGAGGCAATGAGAAATGTTTTAAAATTCCCCCCATATGCAAAGTAGAACCATTGTCAAGCACAAAAAGTCATGCTAGAGCACAGCAAAACTGCCTCTGGGAAGCAACCCAAATTAATTTAAATTGGGTAGGGAAAACCCTACCTATTTGTTCTGACTCTGATGTCAGCCTGTGAAGGCGTGTGAAGATAGAGACACCAACCCGTTCATACTTTCGAGTCCTACGTGGCGCATCTGACGCACTCCAGGAGGGCAGGACGTGAGGGGTGCAGGCTCTGCTATGGCACTATGGCTCCCTCCTCCCCTCCTTCCCAGAGCCTGGTGCAGAACAGAGCCCTGGAATGCTGGGGGATGCAGCCAATCATGGGCCCAGCCCTGGAGTCACCAAGCAGAGCCCGGTCACAGAGGGGTCCCCGCACAGGGAATGGGGCAGTCTGTGGTCTGACAGGAAAGGGAGACTTGGGCTGCCTGTGGGGTCAGAAAAGATCTCAGAATCATGAGACACTTGGGAATATTAACCAAACCCAGCCCTTTGTGTGATGCCATGGTCCTTGGGGTTCCCACCACAGGGCTGTGAGTGCTGGGAACAGCACAGTGGGAGGGTCACCCCAACACATCCCAAGTGTGAGGAAACCCCTGGCACCTTCTGTGCACCTCTCAAAGGACACCCCTACAGGACACCAAGTGGAGCACATCGCCCAGGGGTTCATGGACACCAGGGAAGTGGGGGAGAAGCACAGATAAGAGCCCTGCAGCTTCCTAAAGTCAGTGGGGCTGACCTCGTGTGTCCTGGCAGCAAGACTGGCAGTCCAACTTCTGTGGAGCTTTAAATTTAATTTTTTTTTGGGGTTTGACTACTGCTCCAAGAGCCTGGACAAAGGAGGCACCTCCTGGATGAGGGCAGAAGAGCTCCCTGCTCCCTCCTGTCATTTACAGTGTTTCCTCACTCCCTTTTCATCTAGCAGAGCTCTCTGCACGCACAAAGACCTAGAGAAGTTTCCTGGAAAGGCTGTGCAGAGCAGACACACATTTTAATGGCCATCATTCACTGCATGGCTGAGTGCCTTTGGAAGAGCTCCACGAGCTCACTTGGTTGAACTCAAGACCCATCAGATCCACAGTATGGGGATGAACCCCAGAACCTCTGGGGGGATATTCTAGAAGGATATGGGAAAAGGCATTGCATTGGGAACTGCTCCACAACTGCAGGAGAAACATCTCAGCAGCTTTTCCTTAAGGGTCTCAAACACCAGCCCTGTGTCATCAGTTCTTCCACCTCTTCCATGCATGCAGTGCTCCATTAATGATCATTGTTCATATTTTCCTGGTGCCCAGAGGCCTCCATGGGCAGCAGCTCTTGTGGCCCAGAAACAAAAAGTAGCAACACAGACCTTCATGTGAAGGGTTTCCTTTTCAGAAAGACAACTCAGCAGAAGAACAAAACATCCAAGCTGTGGTGGCTTTCCTGGTGTAGGAAAAAATTATCACAAGCAGACAGTGTTGAATATGGAGCAAAGGAGAAAGAGGAACAGGAGTGATAAAGGGAAAGCATAGGAAGAAGAGCAAAAAGGAGATGCTGAGAGCAAAGGAAAGAGTGCACAAGACCCATCAGATGGCTCTGGGAAGGGATAAACAGCAGAGGCATTTGAGAGTGGACAGTCACTGAGCAGGAACAGTCAGCAGTGGACATCACACCATGTCCATACTCCCAGGTGGGCAAGGTCTTCAGGGAAGGGGGCAGAAAGGGCTGATATGACATGGACATTCAACTGTCCCCCAGGAATTCCAGCTGCTTCCGAGGACAGCCCCCTTGGGCCGGCTCCCCCGGCACATCTGCAGGGCCACCACGGAGCTTCCCGCCCTCGCTTCACCGCCTCTGCTTTCCAGCTCTTCCTTACTGTTTTCTTTTCCTTTCCCTTTTACGGAACAGCCCTTGGTTCTAGTGGCTCTCCCAAAGAGATTTGTCTGTCAGGACCAGAACAGCTCCTTTTGACAAATCCCAGGAATTTCTTCCCCCTGAGGAAGGAGGCAACGTCCACGGCCCACCTCCTGTCTGATCCTTCTCCGGTTGCTTTGTAAATACAACTGAGCTGTGACTCAGAAAACAAAAAAGAGGCCTTTTCTCCCCAGCGTAGACAGTGGACAGAGCTGTGCACTTACAGAGGATGATTCAGACCAACTTGGATGTTTAAAACCTTTCAATATTTGGAAAATTTTCTGTAATCATCTGACATCGTAAAGCTCCCTATGGCTGCCTAAATCATCTGTGACTTACACTAAAGCAGAGGAGGGAAAAATATGCTCTGGGGCACTTGGTAGGGACAGAATAAGATGAAAATTTCCTGGCTCCTCCTTACATTACATTGAATTATATCAAAGCTGGACTTGTGTGAGCGTTTTGGGTCCCTTCCAACTCAGGATATTCTGCGATTCTGTGATTCTACATAATGTGGAATTGTAACTTTCCTGGCTTTTAGAGAGATCTGAATGTATAGAATAACCAAAAAAAGATAAAAAATTATGAAGGCAGAAACTGTTTATGAGCTCTCATACTGTCACTCATGCAGGGAGAAAGTACCCAGGGTGAAATATTTTATGGGGTGAATAAAGAAGATGTGCATAATCACCTCATTGCAAGCCAGAAGTACTGAGAGAATCCAAATAAAGTGAAATCGCTCCAGTTTGCAGGCAAAACGCTACAAGATCAAGGTTAGGAAGACCTTGTGAAAGGCTTAGAGAGCCAGGAGTTGTATCACAGTGCTTGGAAAGCTTCTTACAGCCCCATCCCTCTATGTCCAGCTCCAGAGTGGCGTAACACCATTCTTGTTCCAGCACTTTGGAACAGCACCAATGGTTTATTTTGTTGCCTTTTTTTTTTTTAATTCCTGGACTCTGACATCACCTGCCATTGGTTGGTGAAGAAGTGTGAGTTCCTGGGAAAGGCAGGGATGCAGACAGATGGGTTTTCCATGTGCTGCTCTGCTCGCGGCGACGTGGTGCTAGCGCAGCACACCCAGACCCGGCTCGCACTCCACACAAGGCTTTTCCTTCCGCTCAAGAAAATGAAAGCCTGTAGTGACCCCAGCTGATCGTAGATGCCTGGCAAAATGTGATTTATCTGCTTTACTTTTACCCATTACCATCCCACCTGAAATACTCTAAATGAGGAGTGCAGTAACACTATGTATCACGGAGAGTATGGACATGTTATAAACTCCATTTAAATCCAAACAAAGGACTTCTAACAATGCCACCTGAAAGGTTCCTGAGAGCAGTGGATTATGTGTATAATGTAATTACACATATAAATGTCATCCATTGCTCCTGACCTCTTTTGAGTCAATGGATTGCGTACATCAATAGCCGGAATTAAGAGAAGCTTCACCTTCACGACTGATTTCTCTGCCTGCTGTGAATCATCAACCCCAAATCTTTCTTTGACCAGAAGCAGACAGCAGGGCTGTCCAGCAGACAGCTTAGGTGTGCGTAAGCACATTTAGCACAATGAGGCAAGTCTGGATCCAAAGCCTGAAGCCTGTTCAAACATTCTTGCTCTCATTCCTGATGGAAAACCTTATTTTACTGGTATTAGTGCAGCATCTGTGTGTTCATCTCACAGGCTGAAATGAAATAATCTATAACTGCTTCTCCATGAGCTTAAATCCCTAAAGGAAATACCAAGGACTGGCTAACTTTTGAAACTGATGATAGAGGAGAGAAATGCCTTTCAGGATCATCAGGAGAAGTCATTAGAGCCCTGAGGTAATTTACTCCCAGGCACCAGGACACGTGTGCAGTTCTCCAGGTTCCTTGTCTTCATGAGCACTGTCTACGTGAAGAAATGCTCTCAGGACAGAACAATCCTTCAGGACAAAGTTTTGGCAAGAGAATTAATTTTCTGATTAGTTCTGCCTAGCATGCCTGCCAGAAATATGACAAAAAACTCGGGTTGTCACCTGAGGAGACCCAATCTTGATGTTGGCTGCTGGCCAACCTGCAGAGGTAGATAAATATCTGTGTGGAAGATAAGTACCATGGACAAAGTCATGCCAGGACCTGAGACACTTGGATATTTAGATTAGATTAGATTAGCTCAGCTCGGTTGGTCAGAGCATGGTGCTGATAACACCAAGGTTTTGAGGTAGATCTGTGCAGCCATTCACTGAAGAGTTGGACTTGATGATCCTTTTGGGTCTCTTCCAACTCAGAAAATTTGTGATAATAAAGTTAGTGGGAAATGTGCTGTTCTGTGATAATATATAATATATATTATATATTATATAATATTATATTTTTTTGGAAGAGAGCTGGTGGGAGAAACTGGCTTCTAGGAAAACCCAATCTGGAAGAGACCTCAGGAGGTCCCTGGTCCAACCTGCAGCTCAAAGCAGGTCACCTCTGGGGCCAGCCCAGAGCTTCACCCATGACGCAGACATGAGCAGGTGGCATTTGGAAGGTGACTGGCACTGAAGTAGTCACTGCTTCTCCTAACCCAGCTTGAGGCCTATTCAGCTCACCTGATGCAATTCCAAAACAAAAGGCTGACATTTTCCACACAACTTGTAAAGCTGCACGACATTTGGGCGTAATGGCAAAGCCCAAAGTATGTAATAACTAATTGGATTAATGGAAGAAGGGCCATTCATTGATTAGTAACAATAAATAAATGTAAGTCAGTTATGGTCACCCTTACGCTATGGGCCTGGGCTGGGGGCACAAGAAAAACCCTACAACTAAAAATTGATGCCATAGATAGAGGACCAACAAATTTAAGTGTCTGCAGCCTACTCTGGTCTCCTTAAAGCTTTTTCCAAGGCAGCAATGTGAGTACTGACACCATCACCAAACCAGTGCCTTTCCTTCTGCAAGGACACTTCTCTGCTTCTGTCCAAAAAGCCCTCCTTGGATGACAGCAGCCCCAACACTATAGTCCAAGGAAATTCCATTTATGCCACCACGTTATTGCAGAACCCACATTAGCTCACACAAAACTTTCACAGATCCATACTTTTAAGGGCTTAGCATCTTCACAAAAGTATTGTTCATGATGGTAGGCTATAAAACTGTGCAATAACCTGCCAAGGGAAATTTCAGAAAATTTCTCATCTGAGTCATCTCCATCAAGGGCATGAAATAGAGAAAGCCTTTGAAACAAATTACTGGTTCCTGAGTTGGAAAAATGACCAACACCCCACCACACACAAACACACACACCCACCCACCAGTGAAGTAAGATCTTTCACATCACTTGCTTTTGTTTCTCTGTTGTAGTCCGTACTACTGGCTCGTTCCTGTCGCATGGCCGAGAAAAAAACCTATCACACTGTCGTGGTTTAACATAGCTTGGTTTTTAGTTGAAGAGAAAATCCATTAGTTACAGAAAGTGATTCTCCATGAGGACTGCTAACAGTTTCCTCTGGATCCAACAGAACCAATCAGCTGCCAATTTTTTTTATATTGACACATGGTTAAACCACTTAAAGATGGACAGGCCTCTGTGAAGACTACATGTGAAAACTAAGAAACCCTATGAAGTTCTCTCGTGCTTCCAGCCTTTGAACAACTGAGCACTGGCCAGGCTGGCTCCGCCATGTGGCCTGGGGGGCCAGGGCTGGGCTCGGCTGTGGCGCTGGCCCTTCCTGGGGAGCCCACTGGGCCCTGTCCTGGTGGAGGGGCCGGGGCCTCTTCCCAGTGGGGCCAGGCCCCTTCCCGGCACAGCCCACCAGTCCTTTTTTTCCAGCAGCGCCACTGGGCTGTCCCACTGGGGGCCATCCCAACGCAGGGAGCGACCACGCGGCCAGGACCAGTGCCAGGAGTGGCCTCGTGGCCGGCGCTGGAGGCAGCCCTCAGGCCAGGAGCGGCCATGTGGCCTGGACTCCTCGGCCGAAATTGGCGCAGCCAGGGCAGCGCCACTCAGCCGTGGCTATCTTGGCATGGCTTGCAATGAACTTTGCTCAGCTGCTTTTAGCCAGCTGTGCTGCAGACAGAAGGACAAAGGCAGTGGCATCAGCTTTTCTTTTTTCTTTTGCACCCTTCATGAAGAGAAGGCGGGGTGGCGCTGGCAGCCAGCGTAACTCGCACAGTGTCGGTGCAGACCACGGCGAGCGATTTCCCCAATGCAGAGCCTGGGTGAGATCAACCTTTCAGCAAAACTCTAGGAAAACTGCTTCAATTGATAAAGCTTGAGAACAAATGAACCTACGAACGCCAATTCTCTCCTGAATCAGGAAAAAGGAAAGGGTGAAGAAAACAACATGGGGCACTGTCCTGGGTTGTCAGTAAATAATTCTAGTGGGTGCACTGGCATTTGGCCAGCACTAGACCCACTACACATACATGGCACATCAACAACAGCTCTTCCAATTTGCAGGGAATTCCAGCATTTTCAGCATAGGTTTGTTGCAATTCAAAGAAAAATAGGCTTTCCAGAGTTCTCATAGAGTAGAAATTCTCTAAAAAGAGCTTTCATAAATGCCAACATCAGGAATAATGAAATAAGGGTGGCTGGGATGGATTTCAGCAGCTGCTGATGGATTTCATCATCTTCTTGCTTTGGTCATGTACCAGTGATGCAGGTCTACACTCTCTTATAACAAGATTTGTTACCAAAAAAAATGACTCAATTTAAATTCCTGTTCGCACTCATGTGCTCACTCACAAATCACAGAATCCCAGACTGGTTTGAGCTTAAAGCTCTTCTAGATCCACCCTCAGCCATGGGCAGGGATACCAGGTTGCTCCAAGCCTTTTTAAACTTGGCCTTGAACACTTCCAGGGATGGGGCAGCCACAGATTCTTAATTAATTAATTAACTAATTCAATTCTCTGTATCTGAGGAGCAAATAAATATGTGCCTAGAAGTATATGAAAACATATGAATCATCTGTCCAAGGGCCACATACTCAAAAACTGTATTAACTAGAACCAAATATTTATTCCCTCTAGAGAGGGAAGGCAACAAAGCACAGAAAATTCTTTAATCCTTTAATCTGTTCAGTGCTTGAGCACCTCCTCCTTAGCCAGGCTTCATTTCAATACAATGGAAGGCAAACTGTTGGGCACCAAGCAGCAGCACAGGCCTGTTTACTTAGAGAAGGAACTCTGCAAAGCCATGGACCAATATCTTGTGCTCTGCTCAGGTTTCGGTGTTTACCAGGTGGCTCACACAGCAGGTATGTAAACATGGATTAATCCATTAGATGAGAATGTATACAAATAAATGAGTCCATGTCACTAATTCCCCCTTAAACTTGGCATGTAAATGTCGCCATGGTCACAGCAAAAATTTCCAGGGTTCTGCCTAGGCTTGCAGAATATCAACAACTTCATATAATGAGATCAGAGTTAAATTCTGCCTTCTAGAATAAACACTTTTAAAACTTTTTTTCATGTGTAAGCAAAGTTTCTTAGACTTCTTCACTTCTATAAACATTCATGGCAGCTCTGAATACTCTCACCTGGCAATTTCTGATTCAGTAGCACCACTTACAAGAGAACATTTATCCAAATACCATCTTGATTATTTGACAGGGTTAATAGCCGGGTGAGAAGCTGAAGACACAGTGCTCTCCCAGTACAATGAGAAAGCAGAAATTCAAGTGTCACAATGTGTTTTTAGGTCTAAAGAGACAAGGAAATCTCTACCTTGAGACATTTTCTCTGTTCAAAACTGAAAGCAAGTTCTTATAAAAATAGGAAGTCTGGTCTGGGGATGTGGGAGTTTGTGGCAGCCTGGTCTACACTGAGGTCCAGACTGAGAGGGGAGCACACAGAGCTGGGAGCACACAGAGCTGGGAACACACAGAGCTGGGAGCAGGGACAGTCTGCAAAGGATGGAACACATGGCCCACGCATGCAGGAGTGTCATCAGCAAGGACACAGCTCAGTGGACTGGGTCAAGGGCAGCAAGGAGAGTTTCTAAACCTACATGGGCAGTATAGCTGGACAAGGAAAATGTGTCTGAGTGGGGCAGAGGATTTAGTGACTGTTGATGCAGGTGGGAATGAGGGACGCTGTCTGCCTTGCATCACTGCTCACCAGGAAGGTCTCCAGGCTCCAGAGCTTAGAGATGGGGCTCAAGGAGGAAGGGATCCACCAGTGCTGGAAGGGAATTGACTCAGGGTCTCTCAAGAAACCTTCTGCCTTAAAGTCCATGGGATGTGATGGGTGGCATTCAGTGGTGACCAGAGTGCGGGCTGGAGTCCTTGCAAGACCTGTTCATCACCTCTGAAAGGCCATGGAGATCAGGGAATGGCCCAGGGGATGGACAAGGCAAATGTCATTCCCAGGGTCAGTTCCCTGCAAAAGAATAAAGGAGGGTGGGGAAAGTAAATGATATCATGGAGTCCCAGAATGGTTTGGGTTGGAATGGACCTTAAAAAACTCATGCAGTTCCACCCCCTGCCATGGCAGGGACACTTTTCACTAGCCCAGCTTGCTCCAAGCCCCATCCAGCCTGGCCTTGGACACTTCCAGGAATCCAGGGGCAGCAACAGCTTCTCTGGGCACCCTGTGCTAGGGCCTCACCAGCCTCACAGGGAACAATTCCTTCCACGCATTGAACCTAAATTTCCCCTCAGTCAGTTTGAACACATTCAAAGACTCAAATAGACCTGCAACTTCTCCCACTATTTCACAATTTTCTTAAGCAATGACAGCACTGTAAAAAGTTGCAATGAGAAGAATGAATTTTACTTTAATTTCGTTGCTTTTAGCAATTCACGTGCTATGTTGCAATTCATTTCACTCTGTAATGCTTCCTGTTACAGTAGCTAGTGTAAATCAACCTCATTTTGTTTATAACGTGCATAAAAACATTCTTCATACATAATAATTCCACAAGCAGCATTGAAAACAGGTGGATTTAATTTAATCCCTTGACCAGTCACTGACGACAATTAAACCAGCCATAAAAAAAGTAAATTTAAATACTTTGGCTATCCATGGTTTAAGGAATCTGTTTTCTTTTACATCCTGCCTGGGGCAAGGGGAAAAATATTTAATTCAAGTGATTTTCCTTTAAGGCTTTAGCAAGGACAATAGGAATTATGCAATGCAGCCTCTGAATGTGCAGCCTCCTTAAAACAATCTGTGCAGAGTTTTGAAAAGAAACGCAGAGGGAAAAAAAAGTGTTGTCTCAAGAAGGAAAAGTTCCTATAATTCCTATTGCCTGGCACAGAGAGGGAAGCCACATCCATAAAGCAGATCCTGGCACTCTTCTCACCTCAACTCCCAACCATCTGTGAGCTCACCGGGGCCTGGCTGGAATTGTCTTTGGGGAGGTTTCTTGCTATTGCTGGTCAAACACAGAACATTTTAGTGTAGTTTTAGTTTTGTTGGAATCTGTTCACTCTGCCTAAGAGACAAGCAGAGTAACAGCAGTGCATTTGAGGCCCAGACCTCAGACAGGTTTGAGGCTCCTCAGGCTGAGCAGGATTATCAGCTCAGGAATTGATTAGGATCAGGCATTACAGTGGCCATTTAGACACAAGGGCTGACCCTCACTGCTCATTCTAGGCAGGAGGAAGGTACAATGGGCTCCCAGGGTCAGTTCCATCCATGGAGGCTCTCAAGACCCAGCTGCTGCCAGCCCTGAGTGACCTGGTCTGACCCAGAGCTGACCTGCTTTGAGGGGGGTTGGACAGGGACCTCTTGAGGTCACCTCCAGGCCGAGTGACCCTGTGACCCCATGGCACAGACAGGGTATCCCATGTGCATCCATCACTCAGCCCTCACAGTGTGTCACCAATCTTTGACACAGCTGACTTCCTGTGCTTGTGCAAAGCCATTTCTCTGCAGGATATATGATCCAGGAGCAGGATCCTCGGGCTGACCACACCAGCAGCTTCCTCACGCTTACACAACCGGTGACTTACGAGGAGTTACGCACCGTCCATCCTTTCAGCTTCCATGAATGAAACACTGGTTTTCATGGATTTACAGCCCTTTCCCATGACCAAACATGGTCACTGGTTGGATGTGTTAACCTATGCTGCAATATCCAGTGCTGGTCACACAGTTATTAGTGGTCTGTTAATTGTGCATTCATTTTCTATGCAATTGAGGGAAAAATAGCTGTATAAAGGTCACATCCTGCTTTTCAGCTCTGATCCAAACAGTGACCCACATTTCCATTGCTATAACTAGCTTTGTACATGAACACGATCTGGGAAACTCTTAAAGCCCATGGAGAAAAAGAAATGCTGAAATTGCAAGCAAAAAAATTCCTCCAGTCTATAAGAGCAGAAGGAGCAGCCCCATGTTGACCATTTCCAAAGGTCCCTTGGCAGGGACATTACCTGGTCTCACCATGTCCAATGATAACTTCCAGGTTGTTCTGCTCCTTTAGCCCTCATGATTTGCTGATAGACGTTGGCTTTGCAATAGCTAAATCCATGGAGAGAAAAGGAAATATTTTAGTTCAATGCTTGAGGCATCCTCATTTTCTGCACACCGTGCTAAACTCTGGCACTTGTATGCAGATCTCTGACAGCAGCATGAGAGGGAAAGAATTGCAGTCACTGGATTCCTGCAGCAATGTCCGTGTGGAAAGTTCATATGATCCACCTCAGCAGCCAACAGCAGAGGCATTTTTGACCAACAGAAGCAAAAGCCTGGAGAAATCTATCCCAAGGAGTGACATGGGTGTCTGAGACATCAGGTTGGCTCCAGCAGGTACTGGAAAAGTGTTTGCACTTGCTGAGCTCCATCATCTGCTATAGACACATTTTGTGAGGGGCTGCCCACACTGCACCCACAAGTATCTTGGGGGCTCAGAAACTCTTGCATCCTTTTTCTTTGCTAGGAAAAGCTTCCTTAACTGAGGTTGTAGGCTCAGAAGAGACAGACCAGAGGAACTTGATGAAACTTGATTCCAGCTCTATCACAGATCATGAGCCCCCATATCAAACCCACATGGGGTTGTTATCAAGCTCAAATTACTCAGGAGAACAAGCTATTCACTGAACTGGTTTGTATCACACCCCTCACTCTGCCTTTCTACTCAGATACTTTCTATAAAGTGCTGGAAGTGTTTCCTTGTTTATGAACTTGTTGTTCTGAACCCAGCAGTTGCACTTCTTTGGCTTTTCTGAGACTTTGATAAGATACATGGAAGGGTTTCATAAACCCCAAATCTCTCTCTTCGTATGACTTAGTAAGGTCAGTGGATAAGGTTGTTCCTAGAGGCATTAAAGGCTCTCCTTCTCTAATATCTGCATTTTAATCAAGTTATATCATCAAGTGTTGAACTTGCACAGCAAGTTTTACACACCAGTAAAAGTGCAATAAACCATTCCCTCTGGCTCTGTCCTGAACCAGAGTAGTCAATGTAGGGAAATGCAAGTGATTTGGATCTTTTGAGCAGTTTTTGTACCTATCTGTTTGCTGGTGCTTGACAAATACATTAATGTTTGACCAAGGCTGTGTCACTTAAATTTTTCTAATACTTTATATAGAAAGAATCAAAATAGGCTGGTTTTATTATTAAAATCTTCCCTGTTTCTTAATGCAAGTTAGGGCCAGTTTTTAAATATCCCCCACTGTGAATCTGGATATAAGGAGCCAACCAGCCCTCTGAAAGGAAATCACTAGATGACCAACAGGGTTTGAAGTCCCCAGCCCTCCCACTGTGTTGTAAACCATGGTTTGCCATTGCACAGTTAACATGTTCTCTTCATCCAGCAGGTTATGGGAAGCAACAGCAAATATCTGCCCATTTCCTGTGTCTGGGACCGTGGGACAGGCAAGGGAAACCTTCCCAAAATCACCCAGCTGATGCAGATTTTAGTGGGATTTTAGAAGAAGAGCGGAAGCTCCATTCATCATCCCTGCTCTCTTCAAACAGGAGTTAAAGGTAGTATTTTATTATTTGGGGAAATATAAACAGTTCCTGGTCAGACTGGCTGCATGAGAGCAGTGACTAGGAAAAAGGGGAACCCCTGAGTTTCCTGGAGAGGGTTTTTTTAGCCAGCCAAGGGGCTGATGCAAGATGCCTGAACCTTGCACATACTGCCAGTGCACGATCATTGCTCCACCAAGCACTGCTCTGTGCCTGCACACCCACAGGGGCACTTCCTGGGCTGCCTGGGTGTTCCAAGCCTTCCTGACTCCCAGTGAGGAGAGAAAACAGCTGTTTTCATTCACCCTTTAACCTGTGTGGGGAGAGGGGTCAGGAGGGTGGGATTGTTGGGGTGTCTGGGCAGGGCCAGGAACTGGATCGTGATCCTGGTGGGTCCCTTCCCTCTCAGGATATTCTGTTATTCCATGACTCTGTGAATCTGACTTACATAACAAACAGTGAGTCCTCCAGGAGGGCATCCTAGATGGATCCTGACAGAAAAAGCCACAGACTAACACTGGACATTGGGAGACTCACTTGGAGAGTTATTTTTGAACACAAATCCTCAGATCAACATCCTACAGGACCCTTGAAGTTGAAATTATCACATATTTCCTGGAAAAGTGAACACCAAGACATGTTACAAAGGTTATTTGGTGGGTTAGACTTCCCAGAAAAATCTCCTTTACCTCGTGTTTGAGAGATCACCAAGGTAAAGCGTGTCCCAAGGACAAGCCTGCTGGACACCTCTAGCATGGCTGAGCTTGTCTCCCAGGCAGTCACCCTGTGGCCCAGCTGGCCACAGCAGGAGCTGCTGTGCTGAGACCCTGGATTCACCCTGGAAATTTTCCATGCTTTGGAGAATCGTCCCCTGATCGTCCGAATCAGCCCCCTGAAGGCTGATGCAGCTGAAGTGGTGCTTTTTGTGCATCAATCAACGTGAAGCCTTTGGCACTGGCTCAGTGGAAGTTACCAAGAGGAGATGTGCTGATCCCCTTCCTCTCCCACTGGGAATGGGAACTGCCAAACTGCTCATCCCCTTGTATGGGCAGCACAGGAACAGTCCTCGCTGGGAACATGACATTCCACCCTTTTCTCCCTAATTTCCAAACACTTTTCACAGGAGAAAAATTCTTGCACATGATTGTCACCACAAAACCTCATGTAAGATATTGATGTCACAATCCTCAAGTGTAACCCCAAACTCCTGAAGTTTGCTGTAAATGCCGTGGTGGGGACATGGATATACCTTGGCTGATGTGTTGTCAAGGAGAAGGGGAAAACCAGTCTGCAAGTGGAGGATAATTGCTGGGAACTGCTGCAGTTCATGAAAATATTTTCCAATAAGAAGAAGGTCCTTTTATAAGAAAGGTCTTTAAAAACCTTCACTAAAGCTGAACTCTGAAACAGAAGTTATGCTGTGGTGTGGTGTGTGGGCTGCTGCCCTCCTGGTAACTTCAGATTTAAAACTAGATTGAGAACTTCTCAAAATCAAGATATGATCTGAGGGCTGGAGCCCCTCTGCACTGGAGCCAGGCTGGAGGATTGGGGGTGTCCAGTCTGGAGAAGACTCCAGGGAGACCTTAGTGACAGGATGAGGGGAATGGCTTCCCACTGCCAGAGGGCAGGGTCAGATGGGATATTGGGAAGGAATTGTTTCCTGTGAGGTTGGGCAGGCCCTGGCACAGGGTGCCCAGAGAAGCTGTGGCTGGCCCTGGATCCCTGGAAGTGTCCAAGGCCAGAGTGGATGGGGCTTGGAGCACCTTGGGCTAGTGGGAGGTGTCTGTGCCCATGGCAGGGGGTGGCACTGGATGAGTTTTTAGATATTTCCAACTCAAACTAGTCTGGATTCTATGATATTGAATCATTGAGGGTTTTTCGAGTTTTTTTGGCTGGGATCTCTGACAAGTAGGATTTTAACCTCCAATCTGAGCATGGAGCACACTCAAATACACACACACATCAACAAGTGACAACTCACTAAACACATTAATGAAGAGTTTGGCTCAAAAAATAACAGCCAAATAAGGATTTCAACCATCAACAGCTCCCCATTTCTAACACTACAGTGGCTGGGAAAGGAAGTTAGTAAACAAATGAATGATCTTTGGGTTCCCTCTTCAGTTTGAAACACTTTGAAATAGGGAGCTTGAAGGCAAAGTTAGAGAATATAAACCAATCAAAGCAAAAGAGCATTTAGATATTTATGAAGTGCAATATGGAAAGAAATTTGTCCTTCCAACTCTGGAATGGGACCATTGCACTGCCAGTCCTCCACGATAAGTGCAGCACAGGTTTCTGCACCTCCTGGACCAGACATTCACCTTCCTTTCAGGACTGGAAGCATGGGAGGAGGAAAGTCACCTTTGCATGACTTTTACTTTCCAAACCCACCAGCAATCTGGGTTGTCTGCTTTTATCACTATACAGCTGAAATAGCCTCAGCTCCTCAAGCAGGTGCTCTTACAGATCAAACCTATTTCTACTCATTTTTACCCTCTCAGAGAGGAGAAAAAAAATTCTTTTTTTGGTGCTTCTATAACCAGCAGCTATCAATTAATTTATCTTTCATTGCAGTTATTTGTAGAGCTAAGATTTTTATGTACATAGGTCTAGTTGACTATTAGTAATTATTTAAAAAGAATCTTTTCAATTCAATCCTTCATTGTAAAGGTCAAACATGAAAGGATGGACACATATGGAAAAACCCCAATATTTATAGTAAAAGTATTTGCAGACCCAGACTGCTCTGAGTGGAATTAAAGGTCAATATTTTTTCTCAATGAGACTGAGCAGCTGAAGTCCTGAACTCCCTTTCACAGTGTTGGTTTGGGGGTAGAATGATCAGGTGCAGGGACCCCACTCACTCTTGAGATTTACCCTGCAACTCCCATTCTCCAGCTGCCAGAAGCCAGCATCTCCCATTGTGCTGGAAGAGATACCATAAATATCAGAATGACCCAACTTCTCAGCAGCCAGAGCAACAGAACCCTGCAGACCTGTCTAATGGTGTGATTTGATTCACGTACTCCATGAGCTGTGTGTGCTGAGGGAAAGCATGGAAAAGGCTCATGGGACATGAAACACCTATCACACCTACATGGATACTGACTGATCACACACTTCCCAAAGCTCCCTGCACCAAAATTCCAGGGGCTCTCTGATCCCTGCTCTTGGAAAGCCATAGATGGGAACAAGACCGCACAATTATTTTCAGGCACCACCACAAGCTCTCTTCTGGCAGCTGGACACCCTGATTGGCACAGTTCTGGCTCTTGTCCAAGAACTGGGCACTCTGACTTGTCCAGTTCTGGCTTTATTCTGAGAATTGGGTGCTCTAACCTGTCCAGTTCTGGCTCTCTTCTGAGAACTGGACACCCAGCTGGTCAGACTGGAAGGCAGGATGGTTCCAGTCATCACCAAGACAGCTTTCCCAAAACCTGCTCTGGTCACTGGGATTCCCAGTGGCTTCCTCTCCCAAGGGCAGGTAACCAGGCAGGTTTATACCAAAACCCTGGCTGCTTTAGCCATGAGTCCCTCAGAATAGACATATTTTCTTGAATTCCTTTGGGTGTGGGGAGCTCAACATCATATCTCCCTTCTCCATTATGGATTTCTTTGGTTGGAATCATCCTGGATGCCTTCCTTCTTTCTTCAACTGCAGTCTTCAAAATTTTTCTAGCTTTTCTTCAAATCTGAAAGTGAACACAGCACTTCTGAAGATCTAGATAAAAGAGCTTGTTCCCACAACTGCCTTGTGCTGAATGAAAACCAAAATCAGAGAGGAGGTAGCTGCATGCCCTGTGATAGGAAATCTGTGTTGAACAGTTCTGCAGAATCAAAAAAGCAGCTGGGAACAGCCCAGCTTGTATTTCTGATGGATAAGAAAGAAGAGAAAACAGGATGTGGGTTTTTTTCAAATCCTCTCAGAAGATATAAACATTTTAAAACATAAGCCAGAACTTTGACACCAAGGAAAACATGCAAAAGCCCCAGGAAATCTAAAGAAAACCCCAAAGAAACAAACAGATAAAATATTAACTTTTTCTTAATGAAACAATTGATTAGCAAGTTGTGTGCAACATTCCTGCTCTATCTGACTATGCCTGACTCACAGGCACCGAAATTTATGGAGCATTAAGATCTGCCTGCCCTCAGAAAAGTGAAACAGAGAGGTTTGCTTCACTGTTCAACAATAAAAACCACATATATGGAATAACCCTTGGTGCCAGCAGGTGCTAAAATGTTCCTTAATATGACCTCAAAGATGTCATGGGAAAACAGCAAACCAGTGTGAACTATAACCTCCTTTATTTACCTGTCACCTTTCCTTCTGTAACTCAGGGCAGGGTTAAGCTTCTCACCTGTATTTATTTAACAAGTTGGATGGATGCAAATCTGACCAAGAATTGGTGTAACCCAGATCAAAAAATATTTGTACTGATAGATGATATTACACTTTACACCCACAAGAGTAACTTCAATCCAGAACAACTAAACCATGCCAAAAGCCAACATCAAAACCCAATTCTGCAGCTTGGTCAGTGCTGTATCTCTACTTTCCTCTTCCTGGGATTTTAGAGAGCTCTGGAAACAAGTAATTATAAAATTATGTGCAGATTATTTAAGGTCTCATTCAGCTTCAAAGTGACAATAAAAAAACAGCAGGGAGGAGAATTACAGATCAACTCCTTCAAAAATTTTCCATCGCATATAACAGTTTTAGGATTGTCTTGTTGTAAAATAGAAGTTTGGATTTTTTCTTAATGAAACCTTATTTTTCTACCATAGTGCTGACATGTTCTGCTTCCTGAGACTGATTTTTCCAATTAAACTGAGGGGTAAAAGTGATAAGGGGGAGAGGAGCAAGAAAGATGCTGAAAGAGGCACAAAGAACATGAGACATTTCCAATTATTTCATATAATTAAAAGAGGATTTTTTTAAAATCCACAATTTCTCCCTAAGTATTTCCAGCTAGCCTAATAATAACTTCAGACAAATAAATCAGCTTCCTTTCCTAGAAATATCTGGGGTCAAGCACCATTTGCCATTTTATTTTTCCCTGACATCCCTAACTTTACACAGAAGAGTTCAGACAAAAGAAAAACGAAAGTTCATGAAATATTCAGTACACAGAAGGAGGAAACTACTTTTCAATGCTCATCAAATTAAGTACCTTAATAACATACACAGAAGAGGAAATTTGGGAGCTGGAAATGCACTTTAGTGTTTCAAACTGTTATACTTTAAGTTTCTGTTTTACTTGGGAGATTCTACCCCTCCCCCCCTGCCTTCCCCCAGCTGAAGGTAGAACTTATGGAGGCTGCTTTATTTGTGGTTTTGGGTTAATTTTAACATGAGTACTTAAATATAATTATGGACCAAAACAAGCTGGTGCAAGAGGAGCTGATTTGGGTAGATCTAGAAATAGATTTTACTTTTATTTTCTGTAGCTACCAGGACAGAGGAATTCAACCCACTCAACCTGACTTTAAAAAGCACACAAAGGAAAAGAAAAAAACCAAAAAGCTTCAAACTGTTGAGGCTGCCTCAATGTGATCTAGAGCAGGGCTACAGAAACAAGCTGTTTTTCTTATACAGGTGCAGAAGCTTTGGGGACAGGAAAACCTGTCCAAACCCTATAAAAATACAATCACTATAGAAACCCAAGCTGTACTAACCTTACAAAGTTCAGATTTACTAATTTGGTGGTAATTCAATGGCTTTGCTCCCCAGCTACCAAGGGAACACGTGGTTTGCAGAGACACAGGAGACAGTCCCTACATCCCTGTCAGATTGAAAAAGGACCTTCCCTCACTCCCACAGCCCCACCAAAAGTACCTGAAACTTCATATTTTTCCCCATAAAAACTCATTCCATATTTATTTCCAGCCTGTGATTGCAGTCTCCACCTACAACACACATCCAGGGAGCTACCAGAGGTGTGATCCACATGCTGGGAGCACAGAGCCATAGAATTGGAGTGAGCTGGTGGCATGAGCTGCATGTGGGGCTTCCCTACAGCATCCTACAGGAGCACCACCCCAGAGTGGTGGAGGGACATTCTCCACTGGCCACAAGTGGCATGAGGAAGAGTCAGAGCAGCAGGAAATCATTAATTAGCTATTAATTAATTATTCATAATTAATAATGAATGTATGTGTCTGCACTTGGAACCATTAAACACAAAGCACCTTGGGCTAGCAGTGTTTCCTGCTGGGAAAGTTAATTAAAAAGCAGCTTAAGTGGTAGGGAGAAGAGAGAGTTCATTTAACCCACCACAGAGTCTCCCTGAGCCCACAGAAGAGGAAGGGCAAGAGTCAGATGTTGAGCCTGACTCTGGAGTTCCAGCCCCCATGTGAAATGAGAAAAGTCTGTGTCGCTGTTTCCCAGACACATGGGCAATGCATTCCCAGCATCTCCCTGGATATTCAACATGTGCTTTTCCTACTGTCCCTTTCCCCTTTCTTCCTGTAGCTTCAAACAGAGCCATCCCAAGCCAGCTGCTTCCCTGCATGTCCCCTGACCAGAGAGGCAAAAAGCACAGGGCTTCCACCAGCCTGGAATTAAAAGCACTGAGCTCCTTGCCTGTAGGAGCCCCACAGACAGGGAGAGGGATTTCTGCAGGGAGAAAGAGGAGAAGTTCAAGCCCTGGTCGAAACAGATGTTTTTGTTCCAATGAGCCAAGTTTAGTTATTCCAGGCTGCCTTAAATCAATAAAAGTGCAGCTCTGTGACCACTGCCTGAGAGAGGCTTTGCAGAGACCTCAGATCAACTCCCTGGCAGCAGAAGTGGCACCTGGAGATACCAAACACGTGGAAGAAACGTACTCAGCAAACGCTGTGGGTGTGAGTCAGCTCCCCAGACCTTATCAGTGCCAAAGTTCACCAGTTTGGTCAGCCAGGCTCCATCCCTGGGCTGCAGATGAGGGATGGATGTGCTCCCAGGTGAGTCACCCCCACACACTGACAGATGTTCATGATGTGTGGTACCAGCCCCGTTTAGACAAGACTCTCAGATGGCTAAATTTAGACTAAATTCATTCTCTCCAACCGTGATCTCACCCCAAACCTGTGAAGTCTTGCCCCTCTTAAGGCTGCAGTAGATGTGCTGATGTACAGGTGTTGGCATTCCAGCATCACTGAATAGCCTTTTCAAAATGCAGGGTTAATTCCATTTGTGCAACATGCTGGCTACCAGTGGTGGATTAATCATCTTCAAGATTTCTGAGGCAAATACCAAATTCCCCTTTTCTACACCAGCATGCACAAGCTGTGTTTGATTTCCAGCAATATTGGCCATCTTAATGATTCCAGATAAAGATCTTTAGGAAGCATAAAAATTACTCAATTCTGCAATTATCACATCTGTTAAAATCACCTAAATATACAAACTGGGCCACCCAGGACCCACCATCGCCTTCCTCTGATCAAAAAGCTCCTGGAGAAGCAGATCCTTTTCAAGACCAAGGCTGGGTGAATAATTTCCTCTCAATTCCTGGTCCAGTCAACAGTGATAAGGGTTCAGCATTCTCCTCATTATCTCAGTAATCAAAGTATCTTATTTTTAATCCATCTGTAAATGGTTAATTTCAGTGAACTGCTCAAAAGCCCAGCATGGGGCTCTGAGGGTCCACAACTGAGCATCCCCTTCAAAATTATAAAGAAGAGGAGCAACTTGGGGTGGGAGAAAGTTTTATTATTTCCTAGTCTGTGTTTGAAAATAATGTATTTTCCAAAGGACCCAAGGTTTGCATGGAAGGGAAGGGCTGAGTTTCTAATCTCATGGACACTTAGATGTGCAAGTGGATGAGGAGCTCCAGCTCAGCCAGGCACTCCTCTAGCACCCAGTGCTTGAGGGGATGTGAGGGATCACTTCACTTCATTATAAAACTGAGTTTCTTCAGCGCAACGGATTTAACAGAGCACCAAGAAGACACCAGAGCTTGTTTTTTGTTTTAGCCACTGCCTGCTTTAGAGGAGGCCTCCCAGGAGATGAAAGCAAGCCTCCAGTGAGAAATGACAAAGTTCTTTCTTTCAGTTCCTTTGGGACCCACTGCCAAGTTTCGTGATTGTGGTAGGAAATGCTGCTGAGGAGAAGGGGGCCTGCTGAGCAGAGGCTCCTGACACAAAAGGAGGGTGGTTTTCCCCTGCAAAGGCTGATTCCCAGCAGTGAGGGAATGAACTGCAGTGCCATATGCAGAAAACCAGGATTAAAGCTCTTCTTGCATGGCTTACACCTGTCCCTTCCCTCCTGAGCTATCCAGCAGAATTTTTGGATGTGAGGACACCTGTGTCACAGGGAAGCACCAGCTGAGAGCTGAGCCCTGGCCATGACACTAAGAAAGGCAGAGAGCTGTGAGTGGGGTCCAGGGTGGATCGCGCTGGGCACCGCCAGGAGAGTGCCGGCAGCTCCTGCCCCTCTCTGGGTGCAGCTGGGGCAAACACACAGCTCCACGTGGAGATCAAACCCATTGCAGTTGGTTTTGTCTGTATTTAGCACATCAGCCCCCAAAAGCCTGCTGACTCAGGTGCTCAGCCCGCGCCAGCTCGAATCTGCTCAGTGGCCAAGGCTGAGATTTTACATCTGAGCATGTACAAAGCTCTGGCTGGTTACTGGGAAATTGTGTCAGTGAGCAGAAAGCAAAGTCATGTTCTAATTTTGCTCTGAATAATTCACTAAATGGGTTAATTGTATAAAATCAATTGCTAGTGCTTGAATCATTACAATGATGTTGGGATCATCAGTTCAGCTAAGAGCTGTATTGTATTTCACAGTCTTTCACTGCTTCCCTCTCCAGGGAAAGAAAGGAAATTAAAGTATGATACAAACAGCCAAAAAAAGAGAAATTATCCATGGCCAGAAAAACTCAATTCCAGCACTGTTTGGGAGGGAAGTCAGCTGAAGAAAGTCAGCTTGTGTTGGGTCCACTTTGACAATAAGAATAAGCAGTCACAGGAAGGTGCTGCTCTTCCAAACTTCACGGTTAGTCCAACTTCCCCTGTTCTCTACTCAAATTACAGCCCTACTGAAACCAAAGCACACTTGTGTCAATGCTTCCATCTGTATCTCTTCAGAGTAATTTATTTCCTTCTCCCTTTCCCTTTATTTTTCCACAGACTCACGCTCCAAGAGACACTTTTGTTTCTTGCTTTCCTCCACTCCCTTTTCTTTTTAGTTTTTTCCCCTTAAAAGAATGCATGCAGACTTAAAAATGGGTTTTCTAGGATGAGTTTTAGAGAGCCCAGCCTCTCTGCTGAGGGCTGCCAGCTTTAGAGGAAGTTTCTCCTACTCATTTTGCCAACAGATGCTCGCATGTGACTCCATGACCAAAGCGCCCTCAGCCAGAGGAATCCAGGGAAGAAGCCCTATTTTATCACCTCCCTCATCAACACAACCAACCCAACCATCATGGGTGAGCTGTAGGGTGGAACTGGACAGCCCCAGATGCTTCCCCCATTAGCCCAGAGCTGCTGCAGTCACAGGGTTCCTGCACAGGCAGCAGTGCACGTACAACATTCCTGCTCTGCCTTCCCCAAACCACTACTGCTCTGCCTTCCCCAAAACACTCCTGCTCTGCCTTCCCCAAACCAAAGGGATGACAGCTTTCTCCTAGGTACATTTCCCCTTAAGAGAACAGTTTTATGCTAAGTTGAGGGTGCTCAGATATACAGAGCTCACCTGAGCATCCAGGTATTTGCTAATTCCCTCAATGCAGATAGGGTCCCCAGCCTGGGGGCTCTGAAGTTCACTGCCTCTTCTGTTCTCACAAAGATCCTTAGGGCTTGCCTAGGGTGAGGGAGTCACAGAACCATGAAATCATTAAGCCTGGAAAAGCCCTCCAGGATCATTGAGTCCAAGCTGTGTCCAATCCCCACTGTGTCCCCAGCCCAGAGCACTGAGTGCCACATCCAAGCCTTCCTGGGACACCTCCAGGGATGGGCACTCCAACACCTCCCTGGCCACCCCCTTTCAAGGCCTGACCACCCTTTCTATGAAAAATTTCCTCCCAATGTCCAACCTGACTGTCCCTGGCACAGTTTGAGGCCCTTTCCTCTCATCCTGTCCCTTTTTCCCTGGGAGATCCCGACCCTCATTTGGCTGCACCCTCCTGTCAGGGAGTTGAGGAGCACAAGTTCTCTGTGAACTCCATACCCATGAATTCCCATGATTTGGTTCAAGTGGTTAAAAAACTCATTGTGCACTTTAAAATAAAAAAAAATATTGCATTTAGAAGCCAGGGGGGTTATGCTATTGTAGCCATAATCATATAGGGAAATGTCCTATCATAGGGCCTGTGGTTTCTAATAAAAGGATTTCTGATGAGGGGCAAGAACAGATGAAATAAAATACATAAGATGGGTGGAATTTGCCACATTTTTATGCATGGAGGAGAGCAAGAAGCTGGAAAGAGCTGCCCTGGTTGGAAGTGAGGAAAAGTCGCCCAAGGAAAGGGAATGGTGCTTATTCCTTCAGTGACACTCAGCTCCAAGGAGTCTCGACGTGCTCCCTCCCATGATCCCAAGCCATGATCAATTTGACCCAAATAATTTGACAGATGCTGGTCCAACCTATTCATAAAAACCTCAGAGATACCACACCCTCAGACCCGTGCTTTGCTTCCATCAGAGACAGGCACTGGAGTTTCCTACTGGAAATTAAACCCACAGCTTCTCGCTCTGTTGCCTGTGGCCAGGAAGGAACAGCTCATTCCCTTAATCTCTCCCAGAGACCATTCCCTTAATCCCTCCTAGAACCTTTCCCAGCTCGAGGATGTGCTTCTTTCCTCCAGGATCCAGAAGTCTGTCCCCCATAAAACACAACTTAAAACTAAGGCTACAGAGTAAAGTCTATAAAATAGTGTAGAGAAACAGGACTGTAGTTACAGGACTCAGGATCTCCCATATCCATTGAAAACATTCTTGGTTCAAAGAACATTAAAAGCTGTGCATAAACTAGTCTGTTTTTCCATTTTTCTTTGGTGATCAAAGTTCTCCAGACGTTGCTCATTCTTGCCAACTTCCTCTCCACTTTAACTGAGCCAGAGCTTGTTAGGATCCCTCAGCCACCACATCTTCAGCACCCCAAACACAAAGAGCCTTATCCACCAGCCAACCCCCAGCCCAGCACCAGGAATCTGCCCAAGAACCACTTTGGGAGCAACACAGGAAATCAGCCAGCAGTGCCAGGGAAGGAGTTTGACAGTGCCACAACTGGGCTTCATAATCCTTCTTTCTCTCCAGCCATTTCCCAGAAACCAATGAATCTTTGAGTCTAAATCAAATTGCAACTTTGGGATCAAACTCAAACTGGGCCTGGAGCTTCATAGCTGAGCCTAAGTGGCAACCTGGGGCCACAGGTAGGGGTGAGGAAGCCCCAGCTGAGGCCACCCCATGTTCCCTGTGAACATTTATTAGTTCTTAAATTCACCTTTTAAAGGTATTTCCATCATTCTCAGTATTCAGGGTTATTTATTAACTTAAATACCTGTCTGCATTATTTATCACAGCACCCTATAAAATCTTTCTTTTCCTGAAAGTATCAGCTGCACCCACAAACATACTTTTAATTTTATTTGGTCTGTCTATTAAAATTCACCAATGTTGATATGCCTAAATCATAAAATAGCAAAGAACTGCACTTCAGCTGAGACAAAACTCCTGGGAGACAAAATGTTTCCATTTAAGAAATGTTTAAAAAAAGAGCACCAGGAACAGCAAAATTAATAATATGCTTTGCTGCAGGATTATTTACTGTGCCTTAGTCTCACAGGCATTTTTACCAGATGACTTGCCTTCCAAGCCTGAACTCACCCTGCACTTCTAATAGGCTCATAAAAGTTCAAGGCAGCAGGTTCATAATCAATAAAAATCAAACTGCCTTTGAAGCACTGCAGGAATGTGTCCTCCTTATCCCTCACCTGCTCATGTCCCAGGCTGGCAGCTGCCATCCTGAGCATCCTGCTGGAACAGGTACTCCAGAAACTCCTCTTGATAAATGGGATAAATGAAGACCTGCAGCTCTGGCAGGAACCTCAATAAATCCCATGTGTGCAGTGGCTTTCCCTGGAGGAAACATCCAAATGATCAGGGTCATTCTCCTCGACTAAGGAGGTGCAAAGTGACATCCATGGAAACATCACTACTGGTGGGACCTCCTGAATGAGAAGGAGGCCTTGATGGGCCCCAGTGGGGTGTTTCTGAACACCCCACAGCTGGGTCAGGCTGCTGAGAGCCTTTCCAGGGGAGCTTTGACACCTCCATGTGAGGAGAGCGTGTGGTCACCAGCGCCAAACCGCTTTCCCTATGGATTCCTATTCCTCCCTTACCCTGGGTTCCTGCTTCTTTTTCTTGAGGAGCTTGTCCAAACACCCTCTTTGCCATGGCCCTCTGCACCCCTGAGACTCCTCCTGCTCCCGGATGGATGAGGCTCCAGCCACAGCAAAGGTCCAGGAGCAAAGTGACCGAGACAAGAGGAATGTGCTGAGCTACACTGGAACAGACACTGGCAGCTCTTACCATGCCCAGACAAAGGAGGAATATTTTCCAAATTTCTCCTCTGTGTATCATCTTTCTCCCCTGGTCAGCCAGGGCATTTTCCTGCTCTTCTGCACCATCACAATATTCTGTGATCTGATCTGATCCATGGCGTTGGTGCCTCTGGGCACATGCCTGACTCTGGCCACATCTTCCCCTACCCTTACACTTTTTTTTTTTTTTTTTTTTTTTTTTTTTTTTTCCTTTCTTGGGCTCTTCTCCCAGGAAATCCCTCCAAAGTATCCAGAAGCTTGCTAAGAATTACAGGTCCGAAGGTGTGGCCTCACCATAAGGCAAAACCACAAAGGGAAGGTTCCACAAGTCTGTCTCCCATCTAAATTGAGATTTTGGCTTGTACAGCTGACAACAAGTTTTTAGCTTATTATTTTCTGCATCCTGCAAGGGACCAGGACTGGGCAGACTGAATTTGCAGTAGAGTCCAGTGCCTGTGCAGCACATGCCCAACATTGTTTGGCCTTAAATCCATCAAACAACCACGTTTGTCTTCTTTAAAGATCCATTTCAATTAAAAAAAAAAAATCATCAGCATGAAAATAAATTCTCTTTTGAACAAGGAAACGTCCTCCCCGCCCCCCCCAAAACAGTCTTTCACTTATTCTTTCACTATTTCAGCAGCTATTTTTTAAAAAGCAAATGCAAAAACCACTTTGAAGTTCAAGCTTTGTTTAGCTTCATTAAACAGTTGAGGGAACAACTCCGTCTTTAAACCTGCAAGGCAGCACTGGGCAGAACACTCATTTTCAAATATTTACAGTCTTACTTAGCTAAACACTTGACTTACTTAAAAAATGGATTCAAACTGTGCTTTGTAAGGAGAATCAGACAGGTCTACCTGGAATATCAAATGATTCTTTAAAGATTAAGTAAATATTTTGATTTTCTTTAATTCAGTGTTAGATTCAGCTGCATTCAAGACAAACATTTTGGAGCACTGATGACCCCTGAAATCAGAAAAATAAACAGAATGCTAGAAAATTAGGGTAGCTGGTTGTGTGGGGGCCAAGAAAAAAACTGGCCTAAAATTAAGTCTTTGTAAGACAGCATGATCCAGCATTTGGACAAGGTAGGCTTCAGAAAGGAAAGGGACAATCTGACCTCCAATTAAATCACCGTGTTAATTAGCCAATGTCAGTCATAAATCTAAACCAGCACTGCATGCTAAGGGCAGGCAAAGGAGAGTAAGCTCAGGGACCCTGGATTGCCCAGAGGAACAGCTGCTGGAGGAGAACAAAGCTGGAGCACAGGGGGTTTGTGTCTGGAAACCATGTGGGGTTTGGGTGCTCTCTGTGGACATTCCTGCATGTGTCCAGGTGCCTGTCCAGTCCCATGGCTTGGAGAGCTGCTCCAAAAGGGCAGCACACCCACAACGGTGGCATGTCCTTGCTGAGATGCTCCACTGGCTTATTGGGAGGTCACTCTGCCTTTTCACTGGGAGCAGGGATAGGAATCTTTGTCTCTTCTCTTCTATGTGCCAAGGAGAGTAAATGTACCTTCCAGTTGCTGGCAATTGCATATTGTTGAAAAGTAGCAGGTTTTTTCTGTTCCTACATGAACTTTCCACGCACTCTAGCCTGGAGGATTCCTCAGGAGCCACACTAGCTCCTCCCTGTCCATGCACACATTTCCTCTTGGAAAAAAACTTCCCCAGCCTCTCCTGGCTGTTCCCAGAGATGGAGGGTGCACATTCCCCGTGAGCAGAGCTGGATCTCACCTGCAAAGTCACTGCCCCGCTCCCCCCAGGTGTGACCACAGGGTTCTTCAACTTTTGAGGCACTTTCTGAGGATGCTTTTGAGAACACATTTACAAGAGCTGAGCACCACTGAAAAAAGTTTGCCCCAGTTTCTGTTCTCCAAGAGCCACGTGCTGCCACTTAGCTCACGAGGACATGGACAGAGGCAGAAGATGAAGAAACATGAAGCTTTCCAGCCTGAGCACACAGATTGTGTGGAAAAGGTGAATTTCCTGAGCAATGGAAAAGTTTCAATGCCTAAAGGGTTCTGAGAAGGGTTTCTCAGAGAGATTTCCAGAGCAGCTCAGCCTTCTGGAGAAGCCAGGGCAGTTCCAGGGTATGCAACAAGATGTGTGATAGTAAACTTCCCCAAAGCCCCAAAAGCCAGGATTGCTTTCCTGGCCTTACAACTGCTCTGCAAACTCCCAAAATAATTTCCTCTCCTTTTCTCAACCCCCAAGTTGTAGCATGGAATGACACCAGACCCACAGGTCACACCAGTTCTATCCCAGGGACACCACACAAAGGTGGATGGATGGATGGATGGATGGATGGATGGATGGATGGATGGATGGACAGGAATAACTCTTGCATTTTCTCTGGACAATGACAATGTTACACCACTTAGGAGATCTTAGGAGGGGAGATAAAACTCCAAAAAATCACTTTTCCACGCAAAACTCCTTTGGAGTTGTTGTCCTATTGTGAAAATACTAGGGGTAAATAAGGGTTAAAAAAAGAGAAACTCAATGTATCTTCCACAGCCAGAGCTGTTTCAGAAGAGCTTAATTCTGGGTTTTTCCCCTCAAAATCCTGCATCTGAAGCACAGCTGATCTGCCACAGCCTTATTCTGCTTTGTCAGCCCCTTCTCCCAGAGGGAACAGCACAGGATATTGCTCTGATTAAACCAATTCCTCTTGGTATGAGACTCTGGAGGTTATAGCTAAAGGGAAAACCTTCAACTGTACTTTCAGCCTTTGGGATGAAAGTTATGCCACAGATTTATTTAACTTTAGTCTGCACCACAGATTTATTTAATGTAAATTTGGTTCTAACCAGAGCTTTACCTGATTTTTTTTTCATGTTCCTCATCAGCATTTCCATTGGAGTGTGGCCCAGTCTCTCCATCACTTACACCAGTCATGTTGATCAGAGGAACACACATTATATAAAAGGGGTTTTTAATTAGCAGAATTAAAATTCTGAAAGTCAGATTGTGGAATTACTCTTCATCCTGTTAGAATTATGGCACCTCTGCCAGCACATGCTGGCTCTCCTCTGTCTGGAATCACTGGATAGCCACTCATTTCTTCCAGAAAAAAAACCCATTGTTTTGCTCTCTCCAATTCAGAATAACAAAGGGACCCAATAAATGCAGGCATTATGTGGTCTGATGTGCTCTGTGTTACAATATCTTATTATTTTTACTTCAGTGATGCACCCTGAGCAGTGTGCAATGGGCCAGATCAGCCAAAGAGACAAAGCTCTTCAAGCAGCAAAGATGCTCCAGTCTGTGAAATCAGCTGCCTTCCTCTGTAAAACCCACCTAGTCAGAAAGAGGACCATTAAAATATATGGTCATGATAATGAGAAAAATAAAATGTAATTGCTGTTTCCAACTCATCATACAGGAAATAAAACATGTGAATGTGGAGAATGAATAAATTGAAGTTGACCTTTTCAGTCTTACATGCAAGTTATCTAAAATTTCTTTTTCCTTTCCAGAGATTCTCCTTTGGAGAATCTTTGGAGAGAGAACTCTCTTCTCTCTTTCGGAGAAAAATTGCACAAAAATTGCAATTTCATAGAAAAAACCACCAAAAACAAAGCAATGTAAAATAATGAAGCAGGGTAGCTTTGCAGAAGAGCGTGAGGCTGGTCACACTTGTTACTAAATTTCCTACATATACCTTTGTGCTCCTTGTGGCTTCCTGGCTTTGTTACGCCTCCTGGACCAGACAGGGCAGGGGGATTCAGCCTTTTGGATGTGCAGCACAAGGACAAGGCCAGACTTTGGAGGATATAAATAGATGTCTGAGCTGGGCTTTGGTGTTTCTGAAGCTCATCTGAAATAGTATGAGGGGGGAAAAAGGCATCTGTCACCACATTTTGGTCATAAAAGGCTTTTTTTTCTGGAAAGGGATGGCAGAGGATTGGAACAGGTTTGTGGAAACCACTAGAGTATCAGTTTCTTCACTTCCAGATATCAAAGATGTTTTATGCATTGCCCTATTTTGGCCCATTTCTAGCGCTTCTCTGAGCCTACACAGTTCTTCCTGGTCAACCTGAACCAACCAGGAAATCCTGTTCAGAAATACCCATCCCCTGCCAGGGTTCAGCATTTCCCATGTTCAATGGACAAACATCATCCCACCCAGGTGCTCCAGAAACAAGAGACCTGGGAAAATTCAAATAAGGCCATCAGGAAAGATATTTTCATTTCAGATCATGTTCTGGGTGAAGTTTGCCATTTAAATCTACCCCATTTCTTCCTCTTTTGTGTGCAGAAATTTGGCAATGATTAACGTGCAATCATTTGTACAGCAGATATGAATCACATGTAGAGGAGATGCTTTTAGCAATGAAAATGAGACAGAGGCAGAAGAGGAGGTATCCATAAGGAAAAAAAGAAACATCTCCATGGTTATTTTTGGGGTTGAGATGGTTTAATGCCAGCCCAAGTGGGCACAGGGTGTGGACAATACAGCAGAAATAAAGAGAAATAAAGAGAAATGCAGCAGAATTCAGAGAAATAAAGACTCCACTGTGACTGCTGTGCCCCACTGACACGCTGGTACCTCCCCTGTGCCCAGCACACCATCACACCCCAGGAGGGCTCCTTCCCTGGGATCCCTGTGGCCACACCTCGCTTTGGGAAGGTGGGAATGGGCAGGACAGACGGACGTGCCGTGGTGCCCTGGGCTGGGCGCCCACAGCTTTCTCCACATGGGGCAGTGGCTGTTCCCTCAAACCACAGGCTGGACTCTGAGGGGACAGCTGGGAAAACGTTCTGTCATCTGCAGCTCTGCCCCAGGCAGGAATAGCCCACATTACAGAATACCAAGTGGGTAAGGAAAAACCACATTTTCTCATTCTTAGCAGGGAAACGTATTTTCCAAACAGCCCGTTCCCCCTGGCACTCGAGGCTCAGACTGAATAATTCCTGGGATGGTTTACCTCATCCCACCCAGATGGTTTTGACCTCAGGTTGCCTGCAGGACACAGCAGGATCGAGGCAAGCAGACAAGCCAGCAGTTGCCATGCATTAACCAGTCTCGAGACCTGGGAAAAGCTGGCAATGGGATGAGAAGTTTTCTATTTTTTTTTTGTTAACTTCTCTGTAGGGCCATTCACACTCTGCCCAAGTAGCACAAACTGATCAGAGGAGACAGAAACTTCAAGCCAGTTTCCTAGAATCAGGTGAAGGTGGATCCTTTTTATATAGTGGAGACAGAAGTGTTGTAGGCAACTTTTTAGGGAAAAAAAAATGCCTCTGACTGCACCAGCCCCATAAGGCTTTGGAGAGAAACTGGAAAGGTGTATTTTTGCACAGACACTACCCAGTTCTCGCTGTCATGCTCCACCTGCCCTCTCTTCTTCTTTCTTGTCCATGCTTCAGAAACCATCATCTCCACCTCTTGTCCTGCCTTTCCCTCACTGAGGACACCCCAGCTCTTGAACTGTCTCACATCTTCCCCCTGGGCAGCCTGAACACACATCCATGAAACCAAGAAAACCAGCTCTGGAACAGACCAGGAAGCTTCAGAAATCCCTGTTTCTAGATGATTCCAGAATCTGTAGCAAAAGAGGGGACTTGCTGCTATGGTCTGCATTTGTTTTTTCTTGCACCTATGGAACAGATTTCCAGGACCAGCTCCAGGTAGGTGCTGGAAGTCCATTTGGGCAGGAAAGTGGATGAACGAAGATCCACATGTCTCACAGGCCTGTGGAGAAGGTAACTGCCTCAGACTCCAGCTGACTCCTCCCTGCAGCACTGTTCATGTCCCCAAACAAACAGGAAAGCACACACAAATACTTTCTGTTTGGAGCTTTCCCTGCTTTCCCTCCTTGCTCCAAAATGTCTCTGCAGAATCTGGGATCCATTCCTTTGGAAGGCAGGGAACCTTTGGCTTAGAGCCTCCCAGCACTCTGACTGTCAAACACCAGAATGCCAATCATGAATCATCTGATGAGGCAAAACAATCTCTTGCATAAATGAAGAAAGTCCAGAGCGAGAGCTAGCGTGAGCAGAGAGTAAACTTCCTCGCTGAGCAGCTTGCCAAACTCTAGAAAGAAAACCTTTGAAAAAGCAGCAGAATGATCCTGTTTCCTGTTGATTTACTCTCTCCAGCCACAGAAGAAATGATGGTGACACAAACCACTCTGGCTTGCAAAGCAGCTCTAGGGAATGGCCGTGGCTGGATCATGTCACCAACAGAGAGGCGTTTCATACATGCACCCAGTCACATACAGCCGTGGGAACACCAATTTCTGGTGTCACCATTTCACACCTTTCTCTTTCCTCCTCACAGATAATTGAATAACCACTTCTTTTTAATCCCAAGCAGGGTGCATTGCTTGCCCTGCAGAAGATCTCCTCTCCAGGCAGCATTGCTGCAGGGAGTGTGTGTGAAGAGGGAAAGTCTCTTTCCAAAGCTCACTGAGTGCCGGGGCACAGCCAGCACTCCCACACTAAGTGCCAAACCCAGACCACGAGCACAGGGTGAGGGGTCTTCCTCTTAGGGCAGGACTTTTGAGGAGCAGGGCTGGGGAAAGCCAGTCCTGCTCTCCAGGTGCTGCCTGTGCAGTGCCTGGGAGCCTCTCCTTGCCTCTGCTGAGTTCCCAGCCACACGTTCAGCCTCTAATTTGGGAAAGGAAAAACCCAGTCTGGCCCAGCACCACCCTGGAAATCCAGCCCACCTATCTCCTGTGCCAAAGCTAGTGTTTACAGCTTCCCTCAGAGCAGCTCAGCAGGTTCTCCCTGGCTCTGCACAGCATAGGATGTGCATCCACACGGATGCCAAAACACCCACTGAGCTCTGTGCACAGCAACTGCATTTCTGCACCTCACAAAACCTTCCCTGAAGCTGTGGATTTCATCCTTCTCCCATCAGGCAACCATAGGAGAAGCTATCCAAATGTCATGGGATGTCTTCTACACCCCAGCCACCCTACTGAACCCCTCACAACAAAGCCAAATGAAGCCCTGGTGATGGAGTGACTGAAAAAAGCTACACGAAGAGAGAATTTTCTAGCACCGCATCAAGAGGAAAACACCTTCCCTTGATATTTCAGTACTGCACAGCCACAGCTGGAAACTCTGGTAGTGCAGGCTACAGGCATGGCCTTACCAGCTAGCTGAAAAAAAAGTTTAATAAGAAAAAATTAGAATTTAAAATTGAAAAATGAATAAAAATTAATTTTAGGGGGTGAATATGGCACCGGTATTTTGCTAAAACCATTCAAAATTTCAATTTGGAAAATGCAACTGGTCCTTTGGAGAGACTTCTCCTTTAGGCTTTAATCACTGTGTAAAATATTCATCACTGTCATCTTCACTTTCCATCTTTCACATTTTCCCTTTTTTCTTTTTCGCTTCACTTTTCTTTCTGCTGCAAGTTAAGACATAGTGCTCCCCTCCAGTCAGAGAGCCTAGAAAGGACTTCCCCACTCAAATCTTTGGTCCAACCCATTGATGAAGTTCTGCCTCAGAGGAGGTAGAAGTGAAGTTCAGACCTACCTCAGTTTTTTTTGTTGTTTTGTCCATACACTAAATGAGAACTATCCTGGACCAGAGAACAGGAATGGGTAGAAGACCCCACCTCCCTTCCTGCAACATCTCAGCTTTGTTGGGATCATGGTGGAGCTCAGCCTCACATTCCTGAGCTCTTATGGGGACAGAAATTACAAGGTCTGTCTGTGCTGAAGTTTTCCAGATGTTCCCCAGCTCCTGCAGAGCTTTTCCCTCTCTGTCCCCACACTGGGCCCTGTGACCAGCCCTACAAGGGTCATTTCCCACTTCACCTTGCTCAGAGTCCCTTTTCACTGAATGTTGGGAGACTTTTTTCAGTCCCTGGCATCAATCAGACCCTTTTACTTTGAGAGAGGAGACCAGGGAGGAGAAGGGCTTCCAGGCACAGCTTATCATTTCTAACCATGGTTCACTGTTTTCTGGGCTCCTCAGTGCCTCTGGCAGAAAATCACTGTAATTAAGTGTTAAAAGTTTGATGAGGAAACCTTTCCTCACACTGGAGGCTTCACCAGCCTCTTTTTGACAATGCACAAAAGTCACAAAATAAAAACTTTGGAATTTTCCACCATTAAAAAAAAAAGACCAAGTTCAATCCCCAGACATGGAAAATGCAGCTGAAGGAAAAATTTTTACAACTTTCCCCTCCCCTGAGCAGCTGATGTCAATGGCATTTTTGAAGGAGCACAGAAGATCGGAGATATTAATTAAGATTCAATAAATATGGAGTGCTGGAACACAGGAAACCCAGCCTCAGGTTGCTGCTTTTTATCCCACTTATTTAGGGCACTGAGGAGGACACCTCCTACAGCCTCTGACACCTCTGCTATCCTTCAGCCAAAATCTTCCTACGAATTTGAAGGTCCAACAAAAATTCGTCAATCTGCACATGTAAATAACTGAGAGGTGTTTACAATTTCCCAGCAGAAAAGCAACTTCTCAAAAGCAGTCATTTCACCAAAATGTGTGATTCTTGGAGACAAAAAAAAAAATCCCAAAGAGTTCTAAGTTAGTATTTATGGTCAAAATAGCTTCCCCACAGGGTTATTGCTCCTAGTACCAGCTGGCTTCCAGGTATTCTCCTGGCAGACTATTCCAAGTTGGCTGTAGGAGCTGTTCCAAAATGTTTCAATAATTAGGCATTCTGTGAAGCAAGAATTTATACTTTCTGTGTAAATTGTAAATGTAAGGACATAAATTGTCCATGTAAGGGCTCTAACCAAAGGCCCACTCACCCAGCTTTTCTTTAATCCTTTTCCCCCAGCACAGACAGAGCCACATTAAAAGCAGGAATGACTCAAAATCTAGAGCACATGCTTAGGACACAGATTTGACATTCAAACCTACAGAACACAGGAAAACTACAAAAATGTGTCTTGCATCCTTAGATGGAAGATGAAATTTTTCACATGCAAAAATTTGCAAGAGATTGGGCACAAGGAAGCCTCCTTGCTGTATTTTTATGATCTTTTATTTATAAAGGCTCAGTCACGTCCTGCATCTGAAATACAACAAACACAACTGACAAACCTGAGAGAAAAAAACTTGGGTGTTCCCAGCCTCAGGTCAGAGCTCAAATAGCTCATTAGCGCCATGGCCCAGGGATTCTCCCCATACTGCAGCCTTTCTGGAAGGATAAAGTATCCCATAGGAGTAGTAGCTTTTTTAAGGTCCTTATTTTACTGTGAAATATCTTGTGCCTTTATTTGTGTACTGCTTGCAATTTGGCCTGTAGTTAATAGCCAGGCAAATATTTGGGTTAGGTGAAATGCAATGAGCCACCAGCCCCACTGGTTGGTGTGGGAGAGGTGACTTAAGTGACATATAAGAGCTGGCATAAAAGACTGAGAATATGAGTTAATATGAGAAATGAATTCTGAGAATGGAATAACTCATTAGAAAGGAGCATATGATCAGCTCTGCAACCGTCTCCAGAATTCCCCAAACTGAGCAAAATGTTGCCATCAAATAAAATCATGAGAATTGGGGTGTGATTTGGGGGAGAACAGAGAGGAAAGGAGGCCTTTTGGTTGGATGTTTAATTAATTAAGTGATTCTTGGAGACAATCTGCCAAAAATGCTCCCAAGCCAATGTCCCAAATTATAAATCTCCATGTTGTAGATGTAAAGGGAACACAGATGAGGGGGAGTGGACCCAGAGAAATTCACAGGAAGGAGAAGGGCACCAGGCTGAGCAGGAGAGGCTCCTGCAGGAAATTATGGGAAAATACACAGAAAAATTCTATCAGGCTCTTCAGCTGATGAAATCAGAAAGCAGCTTCAGTGGAGGTTTTTGTAAGAATCCAAATGTAACACTGAGTTACCTTCAAGTGTTGTTTGCTTGCTCAGATTTTTTTTTTAGGTGAAACAGAAAGTTTAATGAATGTGTGGAAAAGAAAGTTTTGAAAAAAGGTGCATCCAAACACCTTTTACAACTAAAAATTCAAAGTTTCTCATGAGCAAATATTTTACTCCTGTTTTATAAAGGTGGAGAACAGGCAACAGAAGCACAAGAGGCATTTTAAAATTTTCCTGAAGTCCAAAAGTGACAAAACAGAGGAATTAAGATAACTAAGTAGAAACTATAAAAGTCCACTGAAATAAATTTGTCCTGTGGAAGGTCTTACATTATATTTATCCTCTAAACATCCACCTGAAAGCAGCAATTCTGTTCTCGACTTACTGACTTAATTCCATTCACTTTTAGTGTTGCATTTCCAAAGCACCAGTTCACGCCAAGGGAACTTAAAAGTTCTTCAGGGGAAAGTCCTGAAAGCAACTTCTCCTTTGCAAAAGGACCTGCCCAAGATTTAATCTTCCCCTGCACAATTACTTCTGTTTGATGAAGAAAAACACCCTCATAAAATTGTTATAATTGGTGTCAGCTTAAACCACACACGAACTAAGAAATTAAAGAATATCTCTATTAATACTGCTTTTGTAATGCAGTGTCTGTCTCCCAAAATGAACTGCAAGCACCTAAAAATAGCCACAAAAAACCTTTGGGGCAATATTACCTCTGAAGAACTAACAGCTCCAGAATTTTATTCAGCATGCAAAATTCCTCTGCTCCAACCCCCTCCTGTTCACAGGCAAGGAGCCAATAAAAAATAGATTTGTAATTAAAATCCCTAGAATTTGTGCAGTCAAGCTCTTTGTTAACAATATAATTTTTAGATGTTGAGTTAACACAAGAACACCACTGTTCAAGATTTATCACTGGAGCTTTTGATTCTTCTTTCTACATTTAGCTCTTCCAACCATCTCCAAACTTCTAAGCTAACCAGAGTTGTTTTATTAGTGGAGAATTAAGGTACCCATATAAATACTTTTTCTTAAAGAGTCTTAATTTTTTCCTGCTCCTGAAAAGTTTTTTCTTTTCCTTTTCCATTTCTTTTCTGCGTGGCAATTATGCAATTGCATGTTCAGTTTATTGTTTTATTTCTCTTGGAATTCTTCTAAAAACGACAGCCTTTCTCAGTAATGGTTTTTGCTTACTTTTCCTTTTCAAGATATTTCCAACCAATTTCAATTAAATACAGCAATATGCTGTTAAAAAGAAGAACCTGTTTCCAGCTGCCAGCAGTAGCTGGGAATGCACACCAGGAATGTAACTCTGCACAAATGAAAAGAGAAAGTCATCAAATATAAAACTTCTCACATCGGTTAAAAATTACTTTGAAAGGGAGTTAAAACTGATATTCCAAAGCCATAACTTTGTATGAGAAATCCTATCCCAAAGGTAAGCAACATAAAATAAATATAAACAAAATGAATAATATAATTTTCTTTATTTTAAATAAATAAAGACATTCAAAGTTCATTTTAACACAAAATGAACACCCAATAAGGTATTATAAAAAAGAATATATGTACTCAGCAATTACATTACTGTCTGTGTTTAAGGCACAAAAGCTCAGTGTCAAATTTCATAGACACAGACAAAGTATTTTTCCATATTTTCTCCTTTTACAGCGCCCTTCCAAGGCAGCTTTGGATTGTTTTGGTGTTCAGACTTCCCTTCCTGGGAATAAGACATGAAGAAGGTAACTTCTCTGAGAGTTTCACAGAGTACAGGGAACAGCTGTTGGTTTATGAAGAATCATGGCTAGAAAAGCATAATTTTAAATCTGTTTTTAAGCTGACAGTACGGAAAAGGTCACCATAAATTGAACAGGCAATTTGTATCTTCATTACTCCACAAAAAAACACTTGGCCTGAGACCAGGAACTGAATTCCACAATGAACTTTCTTTTTAATAAGCTGAACAGAGAAAAATGGGCTTTGCTCTGAACATGTGGCAAACTGAATAAACTGTGAAAGAAGAAATCTAATTTTGATCACAATATTCCCTCTCCCTTAGTGAAAAATACGTTTTTCTCATCCCTGAGCAGAACTATCATGACCCCAGCACTTGGTCAGGATTAACCTCCTCTGATGAGTAAGGTCAGTGTGAGTCCATCCAAAATACTTAGGCAATCAAATGCAGCAGACAAGATGAAAATGAAGTGATAATATCAGTTTCCACTGAGTGATGAGCACAGTCCACCTCGAGTGTGTGGATGCATTCTCAGAGTGTGAATTCACACGTACTCAGCCCAGTGGGAACCCACCAGGGAGAACTTGCCAGATGCTTGACTCAAGAGGAAAGATTTTCAATTAGCACAGTTAAATACCATCCTCTTCTCTTTCTGGGTAAAGCAGCAAAATGAAAAGCTTCTTTCAGCAGACTGTGCTAAGAAAGGTCATTAGGAATCACGTCAAGAGTCCTTCAGACAATTTTAGAACAATTATTGCTAAAGGAAGCTGATTCCTAATTTCCTCCATTAAAACCTTCCAGCCTCAGTCTAATACTGAAGCACTAATAACCACTCAGCCTTCAAGTGTGCATTTCCAACAAAATTCCATCTGTCTCAATGAAGAAGACAAGAACTGTGCTACCAAAGAAGCGAATTTGAAAGTTCCACTTGGTAAATGCTCAAGATGTTATTGATACCCTACAAAGACACCCTACAAGGATGGAAGAAACTCATTACAAAAAAGACAAAAACCTAATATTAAAAATGTTGCACAATTTGAGAAAGCCACAACTGGATCAGCAGCAGGTGAATGAAAACTGGATCCCAGTTCTCTCTGCTTTTCAAAGGAAGGACACGTGGCATGAAAGGGTTCACACTGAACCCAAACAGCTGCAGTGGAACTGCTGCTGTCTGCACCCAGGGACAGCCCTGGGACAGGGGCTTGAGAGGAAAATCATCTCATTGCTCTCTACACTTTTTCAAAACCAATTCCCACATGCCCTAGGGAGTACATGAATAATCTTCCTCTGGAATTTTATCAGGAGATTATCCAAACAAATGGAAAATTACCAAAACAAGTGGGATGTTGTTGTCTCCAGGCAAAGTAAAGATGCTTAAGGTGGCCTCAGCAGCAGCTGCTTCTGGGCTGGGAGGTCTTTACAGGGGCTGTAAGGATGGAAAAAAGTCCTGGAGCAAGGACTGGTGGAATATAGAGCAGCTAGGTTCATTTTAAATTACATTTCCAGGAAACAAAGACAGGATTAATTATATCTGGATTATGATGGGAGGAGGTCCTTGCTCAGGAGAATTAGTATCTACAGGTCATCAGATTGCTGATGACAGATGACAGATTTGCTGCTTTCCAAGAGGGATATGCCACATAGAGGTGTCTTAAATACCTAGAAAATAAATAAACACCCACTCCAAAAAGCAGCAAACACAGGGCAGTGGCTCTCTTAACACCTGGAAAAAAATGGTGACCACAGTATTAAATATCTATAGCAAGACAGACATTAAAATATTTGGGGCAGCAAGTCTGCAGCAAGAGCAGCATAAATGCACTTTGCAACCTTTCCTCTCTGAAGGAAAAAAAGAAAAGAAGTTATTTGGTCTCATACTAAAATGGGATTTGCTACATTTCAGGGAAGAGATCAGAGGATAAACCCTTCCAACTCACAGAGAGGAATACTGAATTCCTCACATGCTGTATTCATGTCTTCTCCTGCATTCCCTCTTTCAAGTCTTTCTAATTTGAGTTCAGATTCAAATAGCTACAATTATGGAACAATTCAATCACAGGGTAAGGGAAAGGAAAAATAAAACCCTCACCAGAACAGTTTGGCAGGGTGTGTTCTGCTTTAAACAAAGATTAAAATTACAAGGATTGCTCAAAATCAAGTAAATTCGTGCAAATTCCTAGAATATTGGATTATTTCTCTTTATTACTCTTCAGCTGCAATAGGTTAGTCAGAGCAGGATTTTTCCTTTCTGTGGGTGTTGTTCAAGGCTTCCATGCAGACACCTAGAAAATTCACCAGTTACCAAGGCTGTGCTGGATTTTAAGAACAATTAAAGCTAAATTTGTTATACTGGCTGAAGAGCTGAGAACAAATCTGACAACTAGAAAGAAGCCTCTTTTACAAGCTTCCTTCTGCAAAGTTGAGCAGCGATCAGAAGAATCTCAACACACAAAATCTGATGCAGACTGAAATTATTGGGAGAAGCAAATTTATCTTCATCTTACTGTCATAATAGCAACCAGACCTTTGGCTGACGTTCCAGAGTACTCAACCCGTATTCTGTTGTAAGGAATTTGAGACACACTGTGGAAAACTGTGATTAAATCCAGATTTCTCATGTGATTAAATCCAGGTTTCTCACAAGTAGGACCCACTCCACCAGCACACGCATTTCCAGGCATGGCCCACTCAGTACAGAAATGCTTCCCACTGGATTATGCACCTTGGGTAAAATATCAGGGGGACAATACGATCTGGAGAGCCCATGCAGAGCTTGCTACCTGCAGGAGATCCCTGGAGATGCCTCCAGCAGGTTCTCTGCAGGCAGGAAGGGGCAGCAGGATTTTTACACATCATCCATGTACTAACACCAAAGCAAAGTGACAGGCTGTGTCATTTGGGGATTTTCCAGCCTCAGAACAGAAAACTGGAAACTGAAAGAGGGTCATTGCTATACCTGTGTCATGTCTTCTGAGTCAGGCACAGACATCCCAACAGCAAAGAAGAATTTCCATTTTGTTTGGTTTCAGATGTATTGCCTTTGATGATGGTTAGTCAAAGGCTAGTTTGAGGAGTTAATTATTTGTTTGGAAGCAGCCTGTCAAATTAGCATCCATTTTTTCAAACAGGTTACACTCATAATGTCTAAAATGCATCAATACAGAACAGGCAGTAGGTAACAAAAGGGAACCCAGAACCCTGAGATTATCTTTTCTTTTGCTGGTGTTGTTCCTGAAAGAGTGACTGAGTTCAGGCTTCAAGTGAGGAACATGGTGCTGCAAAAGAAGCTACATTATGTCTGTGACCCTCCTGGTCACAGCTGTGCTGTCCAAAATCAAAAGAAATAAATAACCTAATTTATGGATAAATTCAGTTTTATTAAGGTGTAGCTCACTGAGCTGTGCTTAACGCCAAGACAAAAGTTGGACGCGGGAGTCCTAAGGGATCTTGATCTGTCACTGAGCTTTACATTGAAAAACCAGAAAGGTATTGGGCCACAAGAGACAACCAGAAAGAAAATATATCCCTGTGCAATTAAGAAGAAGTGTGAAACATCTCTTGAGGCAGTTAGCTCATTATGAAAGTATTAAAAGTGGTTGCATTAACATTTCACTTGTGATTCCCTCCTGCCTGTCCCTCAGTTACCCTTCTGCTACCACATATTTAGAAATATTTTTTTTGTAATCACATCACTTGCCAGGTGATTTATAAAACAGAATGAGCAACAGCCAAACATTTACTAGAACTGTTGCTGAGCAGTGAACAAATTACCTGCTGTGCCACAGCAGGACAAACAAGCTGGGCTGCGTGGTCCATACATAAACACTAATGATCTCATTAACTCAATCCATTTCATTAATCACTACCAAAGTAAAGGCCACACTTCTACCCTCTTCTGTCCCTGGATACACTGTTCCTCTCAAATGAATGGGTTCAAAGTCATCCTCTTAAAACCTATCCATGGTCACCACCTGGCTTCCTCACACTGAACCCTTGTGAAAATGTGGAGAGGTACTTTGCATATTCTCATACTATTTCCAAGAATTCAATAAGTCCCCATTCTCTGAAAGTGAGTCATTAGTTTTGAGTCCACCATCATCATTGTTTCCAGTCAAAACATCTCAAAAAGGAAATTACAGCAGCCAAGATAATCAACCACTCGGGGAGGTATTTTGACACCTTAGATCTTACCATGGAAATTGCTGAGAAATTTGACTGAATCAGTAACCTGGAAAAATAACAAAATGAGTAAAACCCAAATTACAATAGGTCGTGATTCATTTTTCTTTCACTGTTAAGGGGCTACATGCACTCACCCCATGCTGAAGGACACGCTGGAGGAGGAGCAGGGCAGTGAGCGAGGACAAGAAACCCAAGGCAGCACCTGCACCAGCAAATGTCTGTGACACATCCCAGGTTCCAGGGCTCCAGGACTGAAGGGGTGCTTTGACACCAGAATGATGAATCCAGACAGAAAATAAGTGGACAAAGGAAGAGAGCTCAGCTGATGGAGTCATCTCTTCACCACAGGGATCTCTTCTGAGGCATTGGGCAACGTGTTTTGCTCTTCAGGGTGATATTGAATGTAAACCCAGTGAATAACAGGCTCTGTAGTCATTGCCAGCCCCAGCAGGCATTGAAAATGGTGAATTCTTTTCCTTCCAAGCCTGGAACAGAGGTCAGGTGGGGAATATCACTGAGGGGAAACCTTTTGGTTCTTTAATAATATAATCTATATAATAGATTACTATATAAATAATAATCTTTAATAATTTACAATTATTTCCACTTGGTGGGGGAAAGGAGTTAGATGCCATCTGGACAATTTTAAATGAAAATTTTCATTTTAAACACAGCAAAATCTTTAAAAACCTGTTAAAGTTAAAATCAAAATGTTATCCAAGGTATTGGTGATTTTAAGATTCAATAATACATTTTCATGTAGTAAAAAGTGAAGTCAAAATCAGTTTTTAATGTTTTGAAGATGTTATTTTGACTCAAAAAATGCCCTTTTTTGAGTTTGCTGAGCTCTTCTGCCCAGCTCTAATCTGTAAAGTCTATTCAGCACATAAACTGGACAAACAACAGCAAGCATGGATGTCATGGTTTGATCCTGGCCAAACACCAGGTATCCATGAAAGTCGTTCATCCACCCTTCTCCACTACAGCTAGGCAGAGGAGAGGGAAAAAATTAATGAAGAGGTCATGAGTTAAGGATTGGGAGAAAAAAATTTCAAGAGCAAAACAGGCTCAAACCTAAAGGTATAGAGTAAATTTATTATTAACAGAGTCAGAGGAGGATAATGAGACATAAAATAAGCCCTTAAAACACCTTTTTTCCCCCAGCCCCTCCCTCTTTCCCACCAAGATTGCAGGAAGATAGAGCATGGGGGTTTTGGTAGTTTGTCACTCACAATCTTTTTCTGTTTGCTCAGGAAGAGCAGTCTTTTTTCTGCCATGCCATAGGGTCCCTCCCATGGACAAACAGTTGTCCCAAAACTGTTGTGGTCTGGGTCACTCGTCCACAGGGTGCAGTCTTTTACGGGTAGACTGCTCTAGTTTGGAAGCAAGGGCTTTTTCTCTCTATCTCTGGAAGCAGGGGCCTTCTCTTTCTCCGTTCGGGTCTCCCACTGGAGCACAGCTTTCCCTGCCATCCACCCCCTCTGGAATAAGCACTTTTCCCACAGGCTGCAAGTGGATTTCTGCATCCCCTGTGGACCTCATGCACGACAAGGGGACAGTTTGTTTCACCACAGTCTGTTGCAGCATATGTCACAGTTGAGATGGCCACAATACGTGGAATATAATCATAGAATTTCAGAAAGCTTCAACCCATACAGAGTAACACCATCCCACTTCAGAAGGCTGCAAGCATCTGCCCTTCTTGTTCTTTAGCCCAGCCTTTTATCCCCCTCATGTCCATGCAGTGTCACTGGGTGCCCTCTGCTCCCTTTGGTGGTTGCTCAGTGCCCCTGGGCACTCCATGGCTCATTGCTGCCAGTGCTGCTCACCTGCTTCTCACAGCTGCACCCACTGGGGATGAGGCTGGGGCAGCCCCATCCCAATCACCACAAACTGTGTGCCTGCAATAGTCCTCACCATGGCCTGCAGAGGAATCTTGGCTCTTACACTTGCAGCACCTACTCCCCGTCTTTCTTTTCCACCGACCTTGGTGCCACCATGTTGTTTCCCCTCACATGTCCTCACTTCCTCCTCTTCTCTGACTAGAACAAAAACTGCTGCTTGTAGATACCACTGCCAACAAGTTCCACTGATTCAAAGATCCTTGCACGATCCCGCAGTGCTGAGAAGTTGATCTCCTCCAGGTTCCACGTTGGGGAAATTGCTCGTCATGCTTACACTGCCGGCCAAGCAGCCCCGCCACGCCAGCAGTGGCGGCTGCCGCGGTGCTGGCGCTGTTTAACGCCTCTCTTCCTGCGGGGTGCCGGGAGGAGAAGCTGCAACCCCTGCCCTTCTGCCTGCAGGATGGCTGGCTGGGGGTGGCCAGGCAGGCAGGGCTCGCTGCGGGCCGTGCTGCGATGGCGTCGGCCACGGTGCATTGCCGTGAGCTGTGCCGGGGATGGGCCCCAACGGCGGCGCTTCACCAGCCCTGGGAAAAAAAACTGTGCGTGTGCTGTTCTGATTTTCTTCTTAAATATGTCATCACAGAGGCATTACCAACCTCTTTAATTGCACCTGCAGCATGTCCATCTCCAGAGCCACCACAGACTGGCTCTGTGGGCCGTTGTGGAAGCTTCTAGAAGCTTCTCAGAGAAGCTACCCCCTGTGCTCTCCCCGCTACCAAAAACCAGGCTGTGCCAAATCAACGCAATGGATCAGATCAGGGGGTTCCAGCAGGATAAAAAGGTGTTTTTTCTGATTCAGAAGTTCACAATTGGCCTAATAGAAAGGGGAGAGGGAAGAGAATTAAATCTGCTTATTTTAAAAGATTTTATGTACATAACATGCCTTGAAGAATGTGTCTAGCATGCCAGACTGCTCCATAGCTGGGACGGCTGAAGTAAATTTTCTGAAGATAATTTTATCTACACTCAGGTAACCTCAGAGAATAAAGTACTTTTTCTTCAAAAAGAAAACAAAAACAAAAGGTGTCTTCAGAGCACAAGTATTTCTTTCATTTCAGAGACTGCAGTCATAGCAGGTCAATGAGAAGAAAAACAAAACCAGAAATATCCATTTTTACTTGCACTAGATCCCTGAACCCCTGTGCTGAGGCCTCTTGAGCTAGAAGGCAGAAAGTTTCTTTGGCTGTAAGTATTAAATCAGAATCCTCATGGTTGGAAAAGACCTCCCAGACCATTTAAAAAAAATTACACGACCATCCCTTATTGATCATTGGCAATATCTGCTCCAGTGTTTGTGTACAGGGATTACAGGACTGTTTCTAATTTTTCTTTGGGAAACAGCTTTAGAAAGCAGCTCTTCCCCACAGGTTTTGCAATAGTTCAGACACTTTTAATCCTGGGGAGATGCTGCTGCTGAGTCCGTGGCACTCCTGCCCTGCATGGGCTCCATTCCCACCCCGTGCTGTGCTCCAAGGGACTCCCCACACCTGTGCACAGCTGTGGGGGCTCAGGACAGTGGGAAAACCACTTCGACGTTTTGAGGAGCAGGGAGGAAGGGGGGAGGTTTGGTGGCTTTCCTCCCAACCCCACCAAGTCTGACACCAAGCCTGTTTTCCTGCTGTCTGGAGACCAGGATGGGAGTGCCAGGCTGGGCTGTGATTTTGCCTAGCAATTATCTCCCATCTTTTAGTAACATGCTCTACCCTCCTCCTTCGCAGTCAAGAGCTGTCCTGACACAGATGTTCTCTGAAGTGGCTCTGGAGCTGCTCTCCACTTCAGTTGGGGGTTTCTTTTGTTTTTCTTTAAATATTTATATTGGAGCAATCCACTGAAATATCCAAATGTATACACAAAGAACCCCAAAGCAGGAGGAGACAGCCAGTCCTACCTCCTTCATCTCCTTGTTTTCTTGCTGCAGCAGAAAGAAGCCAAAATACATGTCTGGAAGGGGTCAACACTTAAACCACTGGAACATGGGAATGAGGTTTTTCCATTACTAGATAGAGCCTTATCTACCACTTTGGAAAAGATTCTCAAACCTTACCAGTGAGAGATTAGGGGAAAAGTCAGCAAAAATGAGAAAATGTCTCATTCCAACAACTCCCGCTTCACCTATTTCAGTTTATGAAACTACACAACAAACCCTAAAGGCAGAAAAAATATAGGAGAAGATAACGACCACAACCTTCAGTAACAGCTGTGGGATGTATTTAACTTGGAGAGGGGTTACGACATTAAGGAAGCTTTAAACCATCCTTGAGGTCCCCTAAACCCAGGCCAGATGTGTCTGCTCAGCCATTGAACATAAATTACAGCATCCTGCTGGAATTTAAGCCAGTTATCCATGACCCCAAGGGATGCTGAAAGCGTGTGAGCAGCAAGTGCTTCTTGCAGGATCACGCTCCACCTGTTGCCAAGGAGGGAAAGGAGGAAGAAGATGATGTCTTTTTAAAGTGTTTAGTCTATTTTCAATTGCTTGTAAAACTGTGATTATTACACCTGGAAAGAGCAAGATATATTCATTTCACCTTAGGTCTTCACTTCCCTCATCATCCTTTCAGGTACTTGCATCATCCACAGTTTCCTCATCACCTGCCTGTCATTGCTACTTAGAAGTCCCATTACTTGTAAAGGGGTATGTCTCTGCAGAACAATTCAGTATTTGTCTTGAGATAAAAATGAACTCTGTGCCATGAAAACCAAACATTTACACGCAGTTTTCTCTCTCTCTCTGCAGCTCCTCCAGTAAATCATTTGCTGGCCCAGCACACCCAGTCTGAGGTGGTGCTGACACTGCTGTGCAGGCTCTTCAGAAGTCCTTTGATTGTAACTATGAAAACAGCTGAAATCTCACTTGCCTCTTTCCTCTGGCTCCTGTTACAAGGGCAATAGAGGAAAGGTGTGACATTAACCCCACACACATCTCCATGGATTTCTCCACTGGGAACACCCCTGCAGAGCTGTAGAATGTTTCACATGGAATCCCAGAATGGTTTGGGTTGGAAGGCACCACAGAGCTGGTATTGTTTCACCCCCTGCCATGGGCAGAGGCACCTTCCACTGCCCCAGGTTGCTCCAAACCCCATCCAACCCAGCCTTGGACACTCCCAGGGATCCAGGTATAGTCACAGTTTCTCTGGGCACCCCATGCCAGGGCCTCCCCACCCTCATACTCAGCTTCTTCTTCACACACAAAGATTCACGTGCATGTCCTGGTGAGGCTTCCCTGGATGGATTGATTTTTTCAGGACATCCTGGAGTTCAGCTGCACTTCATGAATCACTGCTGACAATGAGAGATGGTGATGTGATGCATCGAGCACGTTCCTCTCTAAACCGACAGCTGATGACGGTGAACTTTTAATTCCCCCCTGGATTCCATGGCCTGGGATTTCTCAGAGGAGGCTAAGGGGGTTAGGTGGCGAGACCAGGGGGTTTCAGTGGGCACTCAGCTTCAATATTACCCATGCATCCTATATCCTCTGGTATGTCCTGACCAGATGCTGGTTTACAAGCAAATTCCTATTGCTCATGTCAGAGGCTTTGGGCTCCTGACTTATAAACAACACGGGACAGCTGCAGGGATCACACACAGCCCAGGAGTTTCAAAAGGCCACTCCTGTTAACATCTAAATCTCAAGGTGGGCAGGGCTCCAAGTTTTCCTGAGTGAGTTGGTGTCAGATGAAAGATTGCCAGAAGAGACAACACCATCACACTGGAGGGTTCTACTCCAAGCTAAATGAGACTCTTGACCATGGATGTCCTTCTGCCTTTCCATTTTTATGTTAAACTCTTTGGGCAAAAGATCTGGTGAGCTCATCCAACCTGGCAATATCAGATCCACAGAAAGATAAGAAAAAATATGTACATATGAAAACTAAAGCCCTGCAGACCTTTTCCTTCTGCTGGATAGTGATCATCTTCTTATGTGGAAAAGCACTTGAGGTTTAAATACTCACAGTGATTAGCCAGGCAATCATTACTGACAAAATTATAAGGACCAAGCAATAATTGTCAGCATTTCCCTGGATGCTTTATAATGCATTTGGTAAAGGAAGAAATAGTGCCAAGACTGATTCCTAGATGCATTTATACGACCTCTTCATGAGCTGAGTTAAAAGGGCCTCCGTTAGATATTGACAGGTCCATTTATAATAATCTGCAAAAGATTCTTTGTTCAGAAATTACCTTCAGATCATCCTCTTTCCTCAGAGCCAGCCTTTAAACATTCATCTAAATATCATATTTTGATATATTCTGCAGCTGCACATTTCTGAGCAGAGGAATATGCCACTCCCAGCATTCCCACTGCTCAGGAAATAAAACTTGTGAGATGTCCACAAACATTAATTCTCACATCTAAAATCTAACTGCCACGGATTTCCACAGCCAGTGAAAATAAAGTAGCTGCTTATTAGTTCTTTTACAGAAATTTTTAGAACTGCAAGATTTTGAGGCATGATTTTGATTAGGCTGCAGTGCTGGTAAAGAAAAGATCCAAACCCTTGGAGGCTTATGGAAAAAGGAAAGAGCCTTCAGCACAGACATGTTAACACATAAATCAGGCAAGAATGGGAGCCAACACAAGTATGATTTAAGAAATACATTAGTTTAAAGAACGGAGAAAGTAAAAGCCCCAGGAAACAGAGAAAACAATCTCTTTCCCTTGAAATCTGGGATCTGCCAGACTACAGAGCTGTTGTGCACGGTGCCATTAACACTGTGCCAAGACAAGCCAGAAATCCTTCCCCTCAGGTAGTGACTGGCAGGTTCCACAAAGCAACTCTTTGAAAAGGCAGATGAGGCAACAGAAATGCCCAAGGACAGCAGAAAAGGCCAAGGGCCTATTTATAGTCCGTTCCTATCTTTTTGAGTTTGGGAATCTGACATGCCAGCGAGCCAAAGGAAGCAATTAGCCCATTGTTGTAGTGGTGCCTTACCTGAGGAAAGGCAAAGACTTGAAAGGGATCTAAAGACTATGAAAATAGGAATATCCGTGAAAAGGACTGGTAAAGAAAGATTCAAGAGCCTTGTGAAGGGTAAAAGCTACAAGAAGGGACAACAGTACATAAATGAAGGGAACATTTCAAGCTAAAGTTTGTAACGTGGAACCTCAGGATCTGTCCTCGTCCCTTAAAAAGCAGTGTTAGCACGTCATCCCACTCCAGATTTTTACTAAATCATATGCATGAAAAAGAAATTTGAATCCCCAATACCCAAGGCAATGAGTTCACAAAAGACCTAAAATCTCAAAAAATCTTTACAAACTTTATTTAGGATTATACATGGATAAGACACAATCTGTTTGGATAACTCGCTGCAGTAAAAAGGCAATTCTTGACTGGAAAAGTAATTTTCAATTAATTAAATGTCTGTAATTTTTCACTTACTCCAAGGAAGAAGAAGCAACTCAAGAAGTCACACTCTGCCAGGTCTAAATGTGTGTGGAACACAAACGTATATATGGTTTATGTTGTTCTATGTATAGGACAACATAAACCAGCACATGCATCTGAGCCCCAGATTCTTTAGCAAAAACTCAGACAGAAAAAGCCCTGACTTTTAGCTCCCAGGGAACATGTTCCATGACTCCAGATCAGAAGACAAAATTACAAGTTTACTTCTCCACTGAAAACACTGGGTTGGAAGTTCCTGGGAAGCAGTAACCATGGAGCCCAAGCTATCCCATTTTTTACTGTCACTTCCCAGAGTTCAACAGCACTACGCTGCAATNTTTTTTTTTTTTTTTTGTAAGAGCTGGACAGTGCAGGAGCTGCCAAGAAACCTCTTCACTGGCCATAATGACCCCTGGGCCTCCCTGGCTGGAGGGGCGGCTCGGCGCTGTTAAACTCTTCCATGACGCAAGGGACTGGGCCCGATGACCAACAGAGGGCTCCTTCCAAGGACCTCTTTGTGATTATGTGCTGATTAAATACCTGCGTGTACTGCTGCCTTATTTCCCCATTTTGCTCCAAGTTCATCAGGCTTGGCCCTGCATCACTTTGTGACGTGCGGTGTTATATCAGGACCTATGAATAACTGTCTCTCTCCCCTGTGTGTCTGCCCCGGGAAATTCTGCTCTTTTTTTTTTTGTCCATCCCCTGGTTTTATAATAATTTTGTCCCTGTGTTGTAACCACAGTCCTCACACAGACCTCCCACCAGACCTTGCACACAGAGAACCAGCACAAGCAGACTGACATTCCCGTGGTGGATTCTCCAAAGAGCTGCTGAAAAGATGCCCTTGATAAACTGCACAAAGCCCATATTAGCACAGGCAGTTAGAGCTTCACTGCTGCCCATAGCTTTCAACTTTAAATAAACTTTGGAGGAGCAGCTGGACATTGGAGAGAAATCTGAGCAGGAGCTTAAGGAGACCAGCAAGGCCTGCACTCCTCTGCTGTTAGAAATGGTTTGTTTGGGTTTGCTTCAAAACAGGCAAATAGGAGAGAGATCCAAAAGCCCTTGCTGGGCTCTCAGTGAACAGAGCCTGCCAGAGCTCCAGGAGCATTAGGACAATGCTCTCAGGGATAACAGGGTGGGACTGTTGGGGTGTCTGTACATGGCCAGGGGTTGAACTCCATGATCCCTGTGGGTCCCTTCCCACTCAGGATATCCTGTGATTCCACGACTGCGCAGAGGGGACTTACCACACACAGAGTGCTCTCCACCACATCACACAAGTGTGCTCTGATCCTTGGAATCATCATCCAGAGCAGGGGGAGCTGGGTGGCCTGGCTCTAGGAAACAGCAGGTTCAGTTCCAAACTCTTTGTACCAAGAACAGTGACATCCTGGATGCAGACATCCACCTACTGCAGGGTGCAGCTGTCATCCTGACAGAGGTCTATGTGACAAATTAATGTTTACAGGAGATTACCTGGACCCTGCTGGGGGAAAACTTCAAATTTGCTTTTAAAACCTTGTGTGGAGCTCTGGTTAGTCCTGGGAAGGAAAGCAAACACATGAAAGCTGTCCCCACTTGACTATCAAAGCTTTTGAATAATGGGGTGACTTATGGTCCAGTTTACTCTGTTCAGTTTTGAATGTGATGCTTTTCTCTGTGAAAATATTTTCATTTTGTTACACACGTTCACAACAGATTTCTGCAACGCATCCTTTACAACTCACCCATGGCATTAAGGTGCCACATTGTTGACATTCTAGATGACACTTTTTGCATGATACCAAATTGAGACTGTGAAGTTCAGCAATGCCCAGGATCTGGGGATACTGGTAGGGTGGCAAATCGAACATCCTTCCCTGGCCATGAGTGCTGGCACACAGAAAGACAAAGGTATCCCAGACTGCATTCCCAGAGTGTGGGCAGCAGGAAGGGGGTGATTCTGCCCCTCTGCCCCACTCAGGTGAGACTCAACCTGCAGAGCTGCCCCAGCCCTGGGGCCCAGCACAGGAGGACATGGACCTGTTACAGCTGATTCAGAGGGACCACAAAAATTGTCAGAGGGCTGGAGCACCTCTATAAAGAACAGTTGAGAGTCATGGTTGTTCAGCCTGGAGAAGAAAATGGGGAGACCTCACTCTCTCTGGGGAGACCTCACTACAGCCTTTCAGTGCCAAAAGGGAGCTTAGAGGAAAGCTGGAGAGAGGTTTTTTACTATGGTCTGTAGTGACAGGATAAGAAGTAATGGATTTAGGATGAAAGGAGAAACATAGATTAGATTTTAGGAGGAAATTCTTCAATATGAAGGTGGGGAGGCCCTGGGACAGAGAAGCTGTGGCTGTCCCTGAATCCCTGGAAATGTCCAAGGCCAGGTTGGACAGGGCTTGGAGCAACCTGAGATAGTGAAAGATGTCCCTGGCCATGGCAGAGGGTGACACTGGATGAGTTTTAAGGTCTCTTCAAATATGAAGAACTCTATGATCCTATTGAGGAGTGGTAAAATGAAGGTCATTCATCACTGTGGAAACACATACATGGCAAACTCCTAGGAGAAGACAAAGGGAGAATTGCTTCACCTCACACCAAGCTGCCATTCAGTGTTAGTAAGCAGAGTCTATCAGCAGTAGTGAAAGAGGCACAAAAGTCTAATTACGTGGCAACAAATCAGTATAGAAACTGCATCATTTAACAGCTCCCAGCCTCACCCTTTACCCATTGTTCTGGTGAAAGAATTTGCTGCCTAAACACACCAAGCCAGCAGAAACTGAGGTGTAAGGAGAACATTTCAGTGCCTTAGGTAACAGTGCTCCCTTCGAGCTTCAGATTCCAAAAAAAATCTGAAAGAGAGCGATCTTCATTTGCCTAGATGTAAATTGAGAAAGGCATACATCATGCTGTCCTATGCACTTATTAAAAAAAAAATTAAAAGGAGAATTGGGAAGTTAATTTAATAAAAAGTTAGGGAGAGCACACCTGGGTGCAAACAGGATTTCAACACTCAGAATCCCTCAACCCCTGCCAAAATGCTTTAGGAGGAGACAACACCTTTAAGGAGGAAAAATTAATATTAGAAATTATGTATAATCGCTTTTAGCTGAAGATTTTCACAAATACCTTTCCAAAAGCTCTGGGTGCACCACACTTTCCACAATAATTTCATCGATAACCTATCCTACATAGAAACTTCCCAATGAATGGAGTCCCAAGAACTATCCAATTAAATCAACTGGTTTTATTTTTGTAGAATAATGGTCACTCTTCAAAGAGGGATTAGGCCAATTTAATTACAGGAACACATTGAACTATTAATTAAAATACTATTAATTTTCACCTCACTTTCCATGTGAAAGCACACATGGAAAATAAATACAATTAATTTAAAATAATATATTTAAATGTGTTTAGAAACATTACCTGTGGTTCATGTAAAGAACATTTGAGCAGACAGTCCTTACAAAACACAACCTGCTGTTGAGGGATAGCTTTTATACTTTCCTCACTCACTCAAAACCACTCCACAGACTTTATTCCCCAAATATCTTCCATAATCTCTGGCACACAGTTGGTGTAATTGCTCTCATGCTGTTACTACCCTTGACAAATCATGGGGGGTGGGTGTCAGGATAAAGAGGGAGCACTTCGTTCCACAAGCACATCACTGAAAACGTTTCATGTGCTCAGCCAGCAAACGACTGCATAAAATATATGTAAGATGATAACTACAGACACAGTTATCACTCTGAATTATCCTCTACTTCTCTTCCTCTTTAAATATGTGCAAATATTTTACAAAATGTCAAGTTCTTGGGTTTTTTTTTTTTAAATACCATGTTTGATCTTCTAAAATCTGTAAAAGATAGCAAATCCTAATGATGTACCAATATACACACCAGAATCTTCCTTCTCGGATATGTCTTTAGAAGCTCAGAAGAGATGAATGTAACGTTTTTTATCACAGGGAAGGGGGGGGGAAAGCGCCTCTGAAGCAAAGAGGAGGTAAGGACAGAGACTCCTGCGCTCCAGGCACCCGGCTCTGATTTCCCAGGCAAACACCGACCTCTACGGGCAACATGGAATGGTGCAAAAGAAAGGACTGAAGAAAGGCCAAATGTTCGAGGCAAAAAGGAAGATCAAAAAGCTTGGTGAAGCTGTCTGGATGGCAAAGTCATTATACTGAAGTAGGATGTGGATAAGGATTGCCCCTCTGGATGCAAGGATGGGCTCCAGAAGCAGTTACACCCCGCACCAAACACTTCCAGCAGTTTTGCGTTGACCCTTGCCGGAACAGATTTTGGTGGCAAACAGATTAGACTCAATGTACAAAGCACTCCTAAAACCAAGGGAATGACTCCCTAAATGACTCCCTAAAGGAACCTTCAGGGAGACCTGAGCCCCTCTGGCTCCCAATCTGGGGCACCTCAGGTGTTCCCGAGCCCAGAAGGGAATGCAGACGTCTCCTCTGCGCACCAACATTTGAGCCCAGCCTTGCCAAGGCTCCTCAGGCCTGGCATCCCTTGGGGCTTACAGGCTGGGCAGCCAGGATGAAGGAGCAGAAGTCCCGTGCCAGAGGATGGCCAGTTGGGAATATGGCTTCTCATCCCTCTCCAAAGGCAGGAAGGTCACTGACAGCAGGAACGGAGTCATCGTCATGGGTGGTGGAGACTGGGCCACGGTGGGAGCAAAACCAACACACCAGTTATGACACAAACTGCAAAAATACTGAAGGGCAGTGGATGGCTCTGCAGTGGAAAGGTGAGACTGGTCTCTCCCTGACAGAAGGAGGCTGCTCTGACCTCCTCAACAGAAAAGCAACTAAATGGGCCACAATTTAAAGCCTTGTTTTGCCTCAGACCTGCAGCAGGGCAGGATGCTGCAGCTCCATGACAAATTGGGCAGGGGAAACACATTGCATCTCTTCCTGCTCTGCATTTTAATCTTGCTTAACTTAATGACAAGGATGAAAACAAACTGAGTTTTCCTAATTGGTTTAGGATCAGTTTCCATATCAAGATTTAATCCATCTTTTTTGCAACAAAGGGGCTTTTTGAGCCAGTGATGAACAACTGTAATTTTGTAGATATTCTTGCAAGTGCAAATTCTTCATCATTAGATATAAAACCATCACAAAATAACACCAGTAATCAATTTTTTGGACAGATATTTTGTCTGAAATTGTGGCATGTACAGTGCAGTCACTAGCAGTGAAAATATAATCTAAATTAAAAACATTAAGAGCATGTTTTAACCTAAAGTCGTAGAAGAGATATCTCACCAGAAACAAGGAGAAAAGAAAAACATATAATAATAATAATAATTGAAAAAAAAGAAGAGAGAGAGAGAGAAAAACAGGAAAACTCTAAAATTTAATAAAGCTTACCAGTTAGAGAAGACTAAATTGTTTAAAAATGTCATTTTTAGGCCTTACAAAGCTTTTTTGGACATGCTAGTTTAAAACGTTTCCTCCACAGACACACTGGAAATTTTAAATGCTTTTTTTTATGTTCCTGTGACTTGCAGCAGGGAGAACCTGATCAGAGGGTGGTGGAGTTAAATCATATCCAGGTCTTACACCAAAATAAGAGAATAGCTCACAATCTGAAGTTGCAAATATGGACAAAACAACAAAAAGTAGAAGGTTCAACATTTAGAAACAATGATATTCAGTATCCTGCTCAAATACAAAGCAGTCTCCAATGGAAACCCAGCTTAAATCTTCAAAGAATTGGAAGTTGACAAGTTTATATTTAGGAATTCCCTGCCTGGCCCCTTTCCCCTGTCTGTGTCCTCCTGTGGGGCCCTGGAAAAGCTCCATCAGCTACTTCCCTGCTGAATTGAATTCTGCTAACACAATGCTATGATTTTATATGTTTTCACAGGGAATGAAATTTCTTGGTTTGCCCTTTGGAAGCGAGCTAAGTGAGCTTAGCTTCTCAATTTAATGGGATCTTCCATTAAAAATTAACAACTATCTCATAAAAGTTATTTAGATAGTCCATAAGGAAGTGAAAGGAATGAAGAACCTGGAATCTCTGGCAGCTCATGCATGCCAGGTAGGAAATAACTTCTAGCAAAGAGAGACACTGAAGTCCCAGAGGGGATTGGGTTGGAAGAGACCTTAAAGCTCATCTCCTTCCAACTCCCTGCCTTGGACAGGGACACCTTCCACTGGGCCAAACAGGGAACAAAACCAGGCAAACAAGCAAAGAACAACTGTATATAAAATTCTACTTAAATGCTGGAAGTTGGGGGAAAAATGTCACTGAACTGAAATGTCTCATTTTAAAAGAAACTGTTGCCATTTTAGCTTTCTTGGAACTATGGGGTTTTTTAAAGCTGGGGCTCCATTCCAAGCCCCTGCTCAAGAAGGGCCACGATGCCCAGGAATCACCATCTGGGTTTGAGAAACTCCAAGGACAGAGGCTGATAACAATCCTGATAGCACCTAATAACAATTGTGAAAATGTCCCCTAACCTGAGCCTCCCCACTGGGAGAAGGAGGGGCTTTCCTTGTGCCAGCCTTTCTGACATTAGGAAGATGAGGCTTAATGAAGGCTGGTCTTAACAAGTACTCAGACCTCTGGAGAGCTTTCAGTGTTATCAGGAACAAAAGCCTGGATAACCTAAGCCACCAGCCAGCCACTCCAGCAACCCCTCCAGAGACACAATTCCAAAAGCTCTGGGTACCCTGCAACTCTTGCTGAATACTCAAATGGTGCAATAACCCTCAAGATTGCACCTGTGAAGGATGTTGTCTATATAAGTTTTTTTAACTGGTTCAAGTTTGCTGATTTTGGTTAGACAGGGAGTGATAGGACGTGGGGAATGTCTTTAAACCAAAAGATGAGAGATTTAGATTAAATATTAGGAAGAAATTGTTCCCTGTGAGGGTGGAGAAGCCCAGCCACAGGGTGCTCAGGGAAACTGTGGCTGCCCCTGGATCCCCTTGGATCCCCTGGATCCAAGGATGGGGCTTGGAGCAGCCTGGGCTAGTGGAAGGTGTCCCTGCCCATGGCAGGGGGTGGCACTGCATGGTCTGTAAGGTCCCTCCCAACCCAAACCATTCTGGGATTCTGAGATATTCTTGATTGCAGAGCATCCAACTACACAGCCACGTGTATTTAAATGCAACCCTTCCATTTAAAACTGCTTAGAATTTAATGTTCCTTCATGCCACAGAAGACATTTATAGTCTTCCATAGAACAAAATTTTCCCTCACCCTTTTTTCATTTGAGCTCTGTCAGAGCTTAATGAGTAACTGGGTGTGACTGGGTGATTTATTTAAATATTAGCAGAATTTCTGTAAATACTTTTATCCTTTTTATAAACTGGAGTCTCAGAAATACTGAAAAGGCCATTATGGTTGTAAGGGCAGCTTTCTGCACCCAGTAGTGGGCTCTTACACCATTCCTATAATCCATCAGTACATTTCCAGCATTTTTAATACACCTGGCTCTGCAATAGCAAGGTGCCATCTGTGATGGCTCTTGGAGCACAGTTGTTTTTCTCCCTGCCCAATTATATTTATGCACCAAATCCTTTAAACCTCTCTCCAGTCTGCAGCTTCATTGGCTCAAACTAATGAACAGAATTTTCTAATTCCCTCCTGATAATCCTATTACCTGTCCAAAGCTATTTCTGCAAGGGTCATCATTGCAGAGGGCTGTAAATCTGGAGCCAGGTCTCTCTGTGGTCATTTGTAATCCAGCTCCTCTCCTGGAAACTCCAAGGACATTGGTCAGCACCTGGGAACAGCAGAGCTGAGTGACTGAGCCTCTCAGGTACCATGATTTGTGTGTCCAAACCTTGCCTTTCACGTTAGATTTCAGTAGGGGAAAAAATATAGTGTTTTGAAGAGGTATTAGTGGTGTATGAAAAGTTCTAATAAGGAAATGTAAGTGATGGGGTCTCTCAGAGGAGCCTCACATTTGGCAGCATGGGTGAGATGGGGCTGGTGACATAACAACTGCTGCCAGGTCCCCAGCTGTGAATTTGGCAGGCTGCTTGCATTAAGGTGAGAACAACGAGCTGCCAGAGCTGTCATTATTTGTGCTTTAAATGAATGCATGGGCAATGAGTGGTGCTTCACTCCAGCTGGGGTCATCTGGGGGAAATGGAAATATATTAGAAATCAGATCCTGGACCTGCTGACAGTGTGTGCCCAGACTATTGGAAGTGACACCTGTATCTAATTTAACAGGGCCTTTATATTCCTTGCGTGGAATCCTATCTCTCTTTATTTGATTTTGGCATTGATTTGATTCAAAAATGGGATTTCTACTTTTTTGTAACCTACCTTTGAATACTAACCTGTATATAAGGCTCTGCAAGAGAATACAAAGACACCATTCCTTCTGCCTCTGCTGGGATGTCGTGTGCTCTGGGGAAGGGTGAGTGAAGGACTCAAATCTCTGGGAAAACCTCCAGAAAATGTTCATGTCTGGGCCCATTTTGGAGCTTCCAATGAACTCTAAATGCTAACTTTAGAATGAATCCTTCTTACCCAGGTATCTAATCTCAGCTTGGTTTTGCAAGAATTGTTTTCTTGCAAAAGAATGTTTTGGTGAGCACAAATATTGGTGTGAAAGAATAATAACCCAAATGTACCCTAGACAAGACAATTCCCTCTGTAGCTGCTGTGACAGCACTAGTTTTAGGCAGGTAACAGGTATGTAACTAAAGGTACAAATGATGCATTACATTAAAAGATGGAGAAAGCCCCCATTTTTTGGCCCTGAGAGATTGCTTTGGACAGCTGAGATTCCCAGAAGATGAGCATGTTTTTAATAGGCCAGGTCTGAGTGGTAAAGAAACCTTGGGGCAAAATTACATCTTGGATTCTTGCTTCCACCCCCTTACACAAAGAATATCATCTGCACAATCAATGGCTTTACAGGTTTCCTGCAAGTATTTGACATCTTTTTGACAGGAGGGAATAATTTCAAACTAACCAATTCTTCTGCAGCTGATCTGTACCAGATTGCTAGAATTATATGGAAGTGCTTCATCCTGTTTCAGAGTGGGATTTTAAGCTGATCTTTGTTATAAATATAAAAGTCTAATCCTAGCAATTATAATTACAGCACAGTTAAAAGATGGGGAAATGCATTAGGGCATGACAGATAATCATCAAAATAATACATCTTGAAAGCAAATAACAGAGTTAAAGATGATTACTATGCACCAGGATGTTAAACTGCTGGTTTCCAGGGATAAGGGGAATTCCTCTCAAGCAGCAGTGGGTCTCAAAGCCATCACAGGGTTCCCATATTCCTCCTTTTCAAAGTTCAAAAACCCTCCGGGTATTTCACACCTTCAAAATTCTCATGGTGTCATCTGGTCATACCCTCAGCTCCACTGCAAAGGATTTTTCCTGGGTGAATCACAGCACCAAAGGCCATTTCCTGCCCACTTCCAGCCCTCCCCAGAGCATGACCAATGCAATCAGTGGAGAAATAATTCTCCAGAAATATTGCACTGGATTCCAGGATTAGGCAGCTCAAGTGGGGTAATTACCTGCAGCTCTGGGAGGTTGTGACTCTCACTCAGCACCAGCCCTGCAACTTCAGAAGAATCTTAAACGTAGAACTGCAAGAACTTAGGAAAAATCCACATCATCCTTAGCTCCCCATCCCATCTTTTAGACCTATTGTGTTCTTTCACATAGCCAGTGATGTGACACCAGATTAACCCCACAAGACACCTGTGGACAGAAAACCCTCCAGAGGGTTTTCTGCCACTTAATCAGGCAATGGTGAGCAAGGAGAGGAAACAAAATCAGCTTGCCTCCAAGATTTGGTGCGTGTAAGGTGGCCAAAGGACATGGGGAACTCAGCTGAAGACTCTGGTAACCAGCTTTCAGCACTATCCCATCTTAAACTCCATAAGAGGCTCACTCTAGGGCACATGGCCAACCACAGTGAGACTGAATTACACCCTCCATTCTGAACTGCTTGAATGAGCACAGTCTTCAGCTTCAGTCCAAATACAGAGAAACATCTCCTGGATTTAAATGTAAGCTGGAACCTGCTATAAACCAACATATTATTGTGTTGAGCAGAATGCATCCCACAGCTCCTTCCTTTAATGCTCAGTGCCTACAGAATTCCAGGCAAAGCTGTTGAGCATCTCCACAGTCAGCATCCCAGTCCAGAGAATTCCTATGTTGCTGCTTACTGCAATGAGGATATCAAAGGGCTATGAGCAGAAGAAAACAAAGTGAAAGTGGGAAATGGGGTCTACCTCAACACCAGGTATGAGCAGAGTTGGCCAAAATTATGGGATTTGCACTTTGAGAGTGAAAGAACAGAAACCAAACCAAAACAAAAAACCCCACCCCTTCCAACTTCAAGTGAAAGGCTTGGTGAATTCATGTCACCTCCTGTAACTCTTTTTTTTTTTTAAAGCTAAAATGAAACATTTCAACGTTTTATTGGCATTTTTGTTATGGACAGACAAGGAAGATGAAGGCAACAACATGCACAGAAATAGTGATGAGCCTGAAAAATAGCTCCATATATATCTGCCTGCCAAAACAAGGAACTCTTTTTTGATGACCCAGAACCCTTTCCAATCTATCAGCCAGAGATCAGACAAATAAGAAAAATGCAGGAAATTGCAGTGAGCAAATACCATATATTTTTTCTTGCTGCTTTCTGTCAGGGGAAGGGATGGCAGGAGCGGTGATTCCTGCAGACAGAGCTGATCTTCCACAAAAGCAATCTCTTTGTTTTGAAAACATTAAAGGAATGCATTCAAATGGGATCTGGAAATGACATTTGTTTCTATTTGCATATCCTTGCCATTTTAGCAGTGTAAATCATGCAGGATGTAACATAATTAAAATATTCTTGAATTATTCCATTTGTGCAATACTTTACAGAGTTGCTTTAAATGGAATTAAGGACTTGACCATAAATTGAGATGAGAACATGCAATAAAGGCTTGGCATTGTGGCACAAAGCACCAAATAAAACAACTGGGGTGCTGATTCCTGTCCTTCCAAATTGCTGGAATCCCATGAAAACAGCTACCTCCAGCAGAAGCCAAGGATAACCCTTCTTTCCCATTCCTCCTGGGAGCAAGATACACTGTCCAGGCTTAAAGCAGTGACAGCACAGTGATCCCATAAGGAAGGCCTTAAAGCAAATGGAGGGTGTTTTAAAGGAAGTTACAAGATAAATCATTGGACCTCACCTCTCTGCAGCACACAATGATGAACCACCTTCCCTGGCAGCATTTAGTTAAATCCAGGTCCGTGGTCACTGCTGGCCACCAGTTCAGAGGTGGGTCCTGTGAACACTCAATATCACAACCAGTCACGGGGAGGCCTCAATTCTGTCCTCAGATCCCAGGCAGCAGCACCTGCCAGCTGCTCACCTTTGCCCCGTTCCACACTGGATGTGCCCAGGTTAATTTTGTGACACTCCACATTTGGTCACAGACAAGAGGCACATTTGGAAATATGGCCTAGCTAAAAATAGCTAGGCTAAGCCTTAAGCCAAACAGGATGAAGTAAGTGCTCAGAAAGAGTTAGGAGAAGTCAGGCTCTGCCAGAGGAGGAAACAAGCCAGACATGGATGGTGTGAGATCTAAACATAGTGCCTTCAGACCCTAGGGGCTTCCTCAGCACCCACACAACAGCCATCCCCAGCCCTTCTCTTCCAGGGACCATCTCTGCCAAGGAGAGCGAATTTTGGTCCCCATTATCCATGCCTGCATCCTCTCAAGATGAGTCAACTTCTGTAGCTCATCCAGAAGGGGTTTCAGGCCGCTGAACCAAGTTGTCTCAGCAATGTCAGTAACCCACAGCCCCTGGCAAACCTCACACCAGAATGTGTTTATCCACGTCTGCCTTAGGGGACCAGTGTCCCCAGGTGTCCCTGCCCATGCCAGGGGGCCAGAACAAGATGACCTTCAACATCCCTTCCAACCCAAGCCATTCTATGATTCCATGACTTAATTAATTTTAGAAAGTGTCTGTTTCTTTAAAAAAGAGTAACAATCATTTTAGGACTTTAAAATTTGATTTTACCCTTCTGTTCAGTGTGAATACTGATGCATCACCCAAGACTCACCGACAATGTTTAAAGTAAAGGGATTAATATAGATTTGCTGCCATTTAGCCTCATCTGGCACTGTTAAATAGTTAAATGAATTGTGATTTGATTTTTTTAAAGAGATCTTGTTGGAACACATCAATAAATGAGGCTCTCACAAACTGATTCATATTTGAGCTGTTCCATTGGGACAGCTAATGCTGCAACAGTCATTTAGCAAGTAAATCCAAATCTCTGACATAATGGCAATCTGAAATAGCATGTTTTTTCTCTGATCTATGATACTCTGTGGGTTTGTATCTGAGTCTGATTCTCCCAAAGGGAGAGGGAATTCTCTCACTTGCATTCACTTCTCATTTTTTAGCACTGGAGAATCCACAAATAGAGCCCCATTTAGTACTGAAGCCACAGCAAAAAAGCTTTTAGGCACTAAAATCATTAGAAAACAAATCCTAGGGAAAAATCAGATTTCATTACTTCTAATGCTCATGGGATTCCTCTCCTTTCCCATGTAGGGTTGCACCTCCATTCACTTCCCACATCTGCCACAGCCTTCACAGCTGGAGTCAGGCTTGGGCTTAACCAAACATCACACCCTGCTCCACAAACAAACATGCAGAGAGGAGAAAACCCACCATCAGAACATCTCCAGTGTCTCATGTCTTGACTCTTGCTGATCCCATGGCCACCTGCTGCCAACAGAAGGGGTCAGGACCTGGCTTATCTTATCACGTCAGCCCCAGGGGCAGCAGAGCCAGGGCTGCTCTGGGCCATTGCAGAAGGTAACTAAATCAGGAACACCATGCTCAGGCACCTATGGTGAGCATATTTCCCATTCACCCTCAAGATTGTCACAGGAACCCAAAGAATTTGGGCACTTTTCCCTCACCTAGTGCCACATTATCAGTGATAGTTCCTTGGCTTGGCAGGAGCGTGTTCCCAGCACAGAATGCTGCCCCTGAGCTCAGCTCCAAATCCCCTCCCTGGGAGGGGTAAATCTGCATTGGGGTGCTGCTGTGCACACATGAAGTGGATGAAAATAATCAGAGGGGTTTACAGCAAGGTCTTTTCCCACCAGATCATTTTGTTTCCTTTATTTCCCCTTTTTCTTCTTTTCCTCTGCAACAAGCTCCTAGTCTCTCCTCCTGCTTGTTACAACATGCTTTGCTGCTGATGGTCTTGCACTCAGTGAATGTCAGAAGTCTCAAAGAATACTGTCAGATGGCTTTTCAGGAGATGATACAACTGTAGCCTGAGCACAGAGAAGGCTAAAATATTTGGAATTAATTTTTGCACAGAGCCATGGCAGTCCCTGTGAAGAAGTCTTAGAAACAACCAAGTGTGCACAGAGAAGCTGGCCCAGCATTTGTGCTCCAGTTTCTACATAAATAAAAGCAAGCCCGTGGGAAAGGATTTGCTCTGCTGTTTATCTGAGCTGTGTCTTGGAGCAAGAGAGGGAACACGTGTGTTTTAAGCCATCAGCCTGTGCTTCAAATCATGACATTTATTTACATGCTCAGAGAAATGCATGTACATGCCTCAGCTGCTGCATAACTGCAACCCCAGTTTGCCTTGCTTGGGTCTGAAAAGGAAGCATGGTAATTCTAATTTTGTGCAGTTTTACAAGCCACATGTAAAGATATTTACAAATTAGCTAATGAAAGCTTGCAAATTATAATCACAAGCCAACACAGGATGCAAAGGAAAACATGAAGCCTCTGGAATGACATGAATGATATGAAAGCTCCCTGCAGGAAAGGGATAAAATTTTCTGTGAGTGTGAGTGAGCACTAAAACAGGCTGCCCAGAGAGGCTGTGCAGTCTCCTCCTCTGGAGATATTCAAACCCACCTGGATAAGATCCATCTGCTCTAGCAGAGGGCTGGACTGGATGATCTTCAGGTCCCTTCTAACCCCAACCAGGACGTGATTCTGGGATATAGGGAAGTTACAGACCTGATGTAAACACTCCAGGGCTTTCAGTGGCCACACAATCCTCTATGCTTTGACTTTCATTTTCTGATTTATAAAGGTAATAAGAGGAATACATTTCTATTATCACTGATTTCATGCAATGATAGTTGCCACAGGGATATCAGGATCATGCAGTGTTATTTCTGGTGCTGCAAGCAAATGAGCAGCTGGTTGGAGCAGGACCTGGGCATCCACCATTTAATCAATTATATGGTAACTCCATTTTTTGGTAAATGGTCAAGTAAAAAAAAAAACAAAAACAAAACAAAACCACATCCAGCTGACCACAGCTTTACAGTTCAATAGAGGAAATTTCTTCTTCTCCTTTGGATATACTGAACTCCAGACTGGCAGCATCCTCCTGACAGCATCTCCACTGCCTTTGACAAATACAGATTTGTCATGTCAAATACTTGATTACTCTAGATCTTCCCATTTAAGAGAAATGAGAAAATTAATCTGTCAGATCTTCTAAGATGTGGAGATGCACTCAGGATGCTTTAGCAGAAGAATAAAAAAGGGAATGGAGGAAGAAGATGCACCTGGCAGTCACAAGCAAGCACAACTGCTTGGCTCTGCCAGTCCTACAGGAAGAGTTCCAAGGCAGCAGGCTGGAAAACACAGGAAATTCTTGAGAGCACAAGCTGAATCACAGAATTTAGGTTGGGAAAGATCTCCAAGATCATTAAATCAAACCATTTACCCAGCATTGCCAAGGCCAAAACATGTCCCTGACTGCCACATCCAGGGCCAGCCACTGTTGAATCCCTGCAGGGATGGGGACTCCACCACTGCCTGACCACCCAAGGTCACCTGTCCCTTTCCCTGCCATAGCAAGGTCTTGCTCTGCTGTGACTCACTTCACACCCAAATCAGCACCACAAGATGTGTAAATCTAATTCAACTGCCACAAAGTCAATAAATATCCCTGGTCAAGGGTATTTGCTCCATGCCCAAAGCAGGAGATAGTCCCTGTGTGAAGAGGGAAGAGTGAACATTCTCTGGAAAAAGGGGGCCCAGCTGCAGAGAAAGGCACTAATTCAGTGAGAGAGGGTCAGAATTACAAGATAATCTAAATTTTTAATGATGGTAGAGCAGCAAATGAGATCCTCACATATCTCAGAGGATGGATGTTAATGCTCAGAGAAAGCCAGGAATAAAAAACACATCAATATGAAAACTCTTGTGAAGAATTTAATTTTTTTAAAATTGTTTGGCTGTCAAGTTTGAAATAATGACAGTCTAGACCCTGCTTTAGAGGAAGCCTGTCAGCTAAGTCAAGCCAGCTTTTTCCAAATTATGTCAACAAACTGTAGATATGAAAAAGGTAAAAGCAAATATTCCTACTGATTTATATATAAAAATACATTTGAAATATACTTTGAAAAGAACATCAACCAGCTAAGGAGAAAAAAAAAAAAAGGCCAGGAAAAAACCCCCACCAGAAACAAATGTTACAATTCCAAAAATATATTCTTTACTGTTTGTTGTGGGCAATTTTTTGCATGTCCAAAGCCTTAGGAGGCATTCTTGGTCAAACTCATCCCAAAAGAGACAGGGGATGCTCTTCCAGTTTCACAAGTGTTGATTCCTCTCAGCCCTGCCCCACAGGCATCTTTTAGTTTTTGATGGAAAGGAGCAGTAAGCGTTGCTTAAAGTCCTCACAGTGTAACTGCTTCTAGACCTTTAATTAATCCCACAACAAACCCAAGTTCCTTCCCTTTTCCAGAAAACACCAGACATCAACGTCTCCAAGCGCCTGTCTCCAGTCACTACCAGAGTTATAACCCTGACACAAGAGATTTTTGACAAATTACAGGGATTATACACATTGCAAACATCTGTTCAGCTTGGGGAAAAGATATGCACAATCTCTCCCCTGGGCTTCTGCCATCCATCATGACTTTGTTAAATACAACAATAAACTCCAACCATGGCTCTGAAGGATGTATCAACTTTAGCAAAGATGAACGTGGAGTTCAGAAAGAAACACACACTTAAATATCAACTGAAAACTCTGCCCAGACTCCCAGAGTACTGTGGTGAACTGTCCAATCTATCTGACAAATCGGGCCAGGCATTGAGGTTAAACATGGATTGAGGTTCGTGCCCTTAAATAATCTGCATTTGAAAACGTTGGCTGTTCCCTCTTGCTTCAAATAGACATTTTCTCAGTATCCAGCCACCCTCCTCTTCCACCCTGCTTGATACAGCCAAGTTTGTTTAAAAAGAAAATAAATCAATACCAGGTTTCCTGGCAGAATAATTTAAAAACAAGGATTAATTCATCACAATAGTAACAATGATGGACCTGCTCCAACAAATATTCAACATGCCCCAATATTTGAATCCCAAGTTTCAAAAGATATTCACCACTTCATATACAAAAGTAAGCTTTTCCAAATAAAAATAATTGGTTAATGCCAAATGAAATTTGACGTGGCAACTATTGGCAATACTTATACTATTGCCTTAATAATCATAACCGTAATTTTTCCTTGAAAAATAAGACAAGTCCTGTTTTAAAATATCTGCATTCTACCTTTCCAGACAAAGCTGTGGTACTCTGGTAGAAGTGAATCATAGAACCACAGAATCATGGAATGCCTTGGGATGGAAGGGACCTTAAAGCTCATCCAGTGCCACCCCCTGCCATGGACAGGGACACCTTCCACTATCCCAGCTTGCTCCAAGCCCTGCCCAGCCTGGCCTTAGACACTTCCAGGGATCCAGAGGCAGCCACAGCTTCTCTGGGCACCCTGTGCCAGGGCCTGCCCACCCTCACAGAGAAGAATTTCTCCCCAGTATCCCATCTAAAGCTAGTCTCCAGCAGTTTGAAGCCATTCCCTCTTGTCCTGTCACTGATGTGAAGGCATTAAGCTAATTTCCTGTTTTGGAGCCAGAAATAAATGTGCAATCCAGAAAAAATGAATAATTCCTGGTGTATAACTATAGGCAAGATTTTGAAAGACTAAAATAAAGAGGAAGAGAAAGGGATATTTATTTAATCCTATGATCTTGCAGCCCAACACAACGTTGAAGACAGGGGTAGTCACATAAGGCATTTCCTAATTGGCAAAGCCTTAAGGATAAATGAAACATTGGACTCATCTATTTAAAATGTTTCGACCTCACAAATAAAGAACAGAATAACTCTGCTAAAGCGGATAGAGACAATAATCCAATCCCATAACCCTCTCATCAGTCCCAGTGACGTGCTCCCTGCATCAGCCCAGCCTGCTTTATGTTTTATTCCCATCATGTGACCTGTTCTCTAGCAAATCAAGTCCTGGCCTGGTGTTTTGAAATTATGTTTTTTCCCAGCCACGGTGATCTGATCACTCCATGATACACCACATTTTTTCCTTGAGGTGAGCCCTGGATGTTTCCATTTTGCCACATAATCAGCCTGTTTTTGCACCTTGGGATGACACAATTAGTCAAAGCAGGTTGGCTCTTAAGCCTGTCTTTAGCCACTTTCCTGTAAGGGATCTGAATGCCCGTGATGCCAGGGGAGCTGCAGGTGCTCCACGTTTGCTGCTCCCTGGCGCAGGGCCCAGGAGCAAATCATGGAAGGTGCTGTAGGGCCTTGAGCAAAGGGCTGGAACTCCAACCTCAGCATTGATCTTGATTATATAATGCTGCTAATGCCTCCTGTGAACCTCAGTGCATCCATGACCAAGGATTCTTGGAAACCTGTCCCTGCTGCAGGCACAGGGAGATGCTGGCCGTCCCAAGGGTACGTGAAGAGTGGAGGACTCACTCCATTCCACTGCCCAGGCAGGGAGAAAATGCCTTCTCCAGTTCCATGTTATTTTACCCAATTCCCCCAAATTTCAGGAACCTGAACATTTAAATCCATGCCTGCTCCTTCTCTTGTCCTGCTTGTTTCAGAAGCTGCCCATGTGCCAGGCACATCTGACTATTACTTGCCATTTGAGAGAGAGGACAGGAGCAATCAGGGAGGGAATGTAGCAAGTGGGAACCAGGGAAAAGGGGCAGAGAGGCAAGATTCAAATTAGCCCTTGGGAGAGGGAAGTGCTGCTCAAGGTCAAACACTCTTCCCAAGAGCCAAGGGAACACTTGGAGCACATCCTGGCTGAGCACCCACCCACAGGGAGCTCGACACAGAGATGTGCAACCACATCTCACTGCCAAGCACCCCTCAGTTTTCACTCTCCTCCTCAAGGGTCCCCAAAATGTCATGCTTGCCAGTTCACCAGCAATATCCCACTGACCACTGGGGCCTTGCAGCCTGCTGCTGATCTGCTTTCCTAAACCTGGACACAAACAGCATTTTCAGCAGGATTTGCACAGATGGAAAGCAGCAAACTTGTGCCTAGAACATGTTTATATTTTAAGAAAAATATTGCTCATGTTTACTTGCTGGACTAGCAGCAAAAACTCTTATATTGGAAAGCAAGTTTTATTTATTGGCTTTGTCATTTGCAGAATGCATCTTGCCTTTCACAGTTTGTTTAGAGATATTTTTCTTTTAGTTTCCTTTTCTTCTGTAACTATAACTCACAATTACAAGACACTATTTTGTATTTACAGCTGCAACCTTTTACAAGGATTAAATAAGTCTTCATTACAAGTACACAACTACAGTGCTTTCTGCCTGAGCTACCTCAGAAGATATGAGCAAGAGAAAATAGTAAAATTGTAATTGTGGATAAACAGGGACATCTCTGTGAAAGCCAAAGGCATAAAATTATGCCCCATCCCTGGAAGTGTTCAAAGCCAGGTTGGAATGGGGCTTGGAGCAACCTGGGATAGTGAAAGGTGTCCCTGCCCATGGCAGGGGGCAGCTGGATGGGCTTTAAGGTCCCTTCACTCCTGAGCCACTCCAAGACTCTAAGAGAATCTAAGAGTTTACTGCTTTTTTACTAAGCAGTAAACCTTCTTCCATATTGGATAAAAAAGAACCACTTGATTAAATGGTTACTTCTACCCATCCACTTTAATGACACCAGAGGAATGAGCTGCAGTAAGAGGGATTCTGCTTCTGATCTACAACACATCCAGAGCTTGTAGAAATTAAATGGTAGCATCAGGCCTATACTTTGCATTTGTGTCTTTTCTTCCTGAAGAAGTTTTTTTGACACAAAAACCTTCTCTATTTCTTCACTCAGAAAATCTGACAGAAAGACAGGAAAGTAAAGAGCTTATAGAATGATCAGTCTCCTAAAATACATATGTAAAGCAACCATATGCATGACAAAATAGGGCCTAGTGCATCGATGACCCACAGATCTGGTAAGGAGAAGTTGTTACGCCCATTTGAACCTTTCAGGAGTCACTTTCAGTCATCAAAACCAAATGAGAAAAGCTAATGAAAATACAAAAGATTTTCTAAATTAGCAGTTTTCCCCTCCCCAGAGACTGCTGTTCATCTGGAATGTCAGAATGGTACAAAGGGGATGCTTGGGATCAGTACCAATAGCAGCTGATGGGCTGGGAGGTGTGTGTATGCTTCCTTAGAACTAGGAGACATAACTAACTCCAGTGATGGCATTAATCATGTCACCATCACTGCACATCTTCCTGCTGTGTGACACAACACCTTCTCAGGGAACTCTGCGCTCCTACCCTGAGCCAGTTGTGTATTGGGATTGAGAGACTGCTCAGTTACATGATTAAAAAAAAAAAAAAAAAAAGAAAATAATCAGCTGTAAAGCAGTAAGGAATCTGTGAGAGGAGGTAGGGATGGCCAGGGATGGTCATTCTCCAGGACACAAGGCCATTCCTGCTGAATCCAATCATCCCCATGCAGTGAATCCCTGCTTCTGAGTCCTGGGCCTAACAATGCTCTTAGGCCGACTCAGGTTGATGACCTTATTCAGGTGACCTTAGAGGAGTTTCTAAAAGACAACACTACCAGTCAACCAATGATGACCCACTTGCACCACACGAGCCTCTCCATGGGGCTGCTGCTCTTGCAAGAGCTGCCATGTGATGCAGAGGAGGGTTCCAGCCATCCCCATGCTGGGCACACCAGGTCCCAGCACACCTGTAGAGGCAAGCAGGTGGCACCTTTTCATCTGAGACACTCGTGATGGGCCATCCTGACCTACTCTGTGACACTCTCTGCTGTGCTGACTCAGCCTTACACACAGACATTTCCTCACAGAGGCACTTGCATAACAACAACCTCCACAGCTGGCAGCACCCACACTTCCTCATTTATTGGGAAGCTCATTTTTAACTTTGGAAAACGCTGCTTGCCTGGCACATAAAAGAACACCTCCTCACCACCCAAAAAAACCCCCCAGCCAGCCACACAACAGCTCCACCTCAACCCTTGACGAGGATGTGGGAGAGTTCCCTGCCCAGTGATTGCCTGGCTTTGCCCATACACCACACGCAAGAGCTTCCGCTGCACTTTCCTCGAGCAGAGCCAGCTCAGCCTGGAACACCCTCCCAGGGACCACCCTGTCCATGTGGCTTGTCCTCAGCTGCCTGGTTGGGAAACACCTAGCTCAGCCAGCCCCATCCTCCGAGGGCTGAGATAAGAATGACAAGGATTTACGGCCCCACTGAGCTGCAAGGGGAAGGGTTTGCATGCCTGGCTCCCAGCTCACACCCCCACTCAGTCACAGGGACAGGATTAAGCTTTAGGAATTCCCACTCCCAGTCCATGGTCAGCCTCCCAGCCTGTGCACGGTCAGGGTTGTTGCCTCGTGCCACGCTGCAGAAGAATGGTGAAATGTGGCCTTTATGCTGTTATGATTCATGTAATCTTCACAGATTTATGGGGCACAATAGATCAGTAACATAAATCTTACAGACACCTTTCATTTGTTAAGCAATCCATTCCCACCTCTGGGAAGAGAGATGTCTCACCCAAAGCACAGACAAGTTTTCTGGTTTGAGCCTGCAACTGAGTTGCTTCAGTTTCATACCCTGTGCTTTTCAGCTCCAAGCTCTGAAGCAGAAAGGCACACAGAGAATCAAATCCTCTTGTTCCCCCCAGAACAAGGAAAATTCTCAGCAGCAGCCAGAAGAGCTTACTGTAGATGTCCGTGTAAGCCAAGGGAATGACTTAAGGGTTTGACCCAGCATTTATATCTGTTCATCCCTGACATGGCAAAGATTCTTAGTTTTGCCTAGTGAGAAGGGATTAGTTCAGATTTCTGTTTCAGAACGGAGGGAACAGCAAGTGATCTGGTAATCTGGATCTATGCAGTGACAACAGCCTATCTATAGAGCAACTTAGAGAATTTATACTAATGAAGCTTAATTAATTACCTGCTTTTCTTCCAAACTTACTTGCAGTGTTTCCCACAAATTTTGATTGTCATGGGTCCATGCATGGAACAACTCATTTGCACATTTGCTAATCAGCTTTAGCCCCAACACATCCAAGAATCAGATACCTTGTGTCCTGCTCAGCCATTGTTCCACATTATCCCTTGATGGTGCTATGGAAAAATGAAGGCACATACATCCCTATTCATCATTCCAGTCTAACATCCCAGCAGCTTTTACACAAGGCAGTCATGGCATGAGAACATCTTTGCTACTGTCAAGTTAAACAAAGCTTAACTTAGCACCTGAACGGCTGAAATTAAGCTAGACTTAATGGGAATACTCAAATCACCTGCCTTAAGGCTTCTTGCTGCTCCGTAGTGCTCTGGCACCACTGATCTGAGATCATGCCCTCAGTGGGAACACTCAAAATAAATGTGGTTCTCCATCAAAAACTCCACTGTAAGAGACGAAAAGGGTGTTGGTGAATCACAGTGCCCTGAGAGTGTCATCTGGCTCTTTGGGTTGCCTGGTTTATGGAAAGGGTGGAACAAGAAAGTGATTTTGATTTATAACCACCATCAGTTTGCTGTTTTGCAACAAACATGGCCCAAACAGCTCCAGGATGTTCAGAGGTCTCTTGCTCAACAGGTTCAAATATTTGGCTCCATTTTCTGTATGTGAAATGAGCAGTTTGGGCAACCCTTAAAAAGAAATGCTTACAGAACTTGGAAAATTAATAGGGTCCAGTTCCAAGAGGGATTAAAAAAAAAAAGTAAGAAATACTCATTACATATTTCCATTGCAGGAAGTTTGACACCCACTATTTCCCATGACCATATCCCTGATATTCTCCAGTGACTGGGGAGGAACAGTGTGATGAAGGAACCCTCACCTGAGAATCTGGCCAGGCACATTTTTAAGGAGACTGACATATATCCCAATTGCTTTCTGTGGGTCAATGACAAGCTCCATAATTACCATGTGTATTTTAATCTTCACTGATACTCACCAGCTACAGGAAATTACACACTGTGCTGTACCTGCTGCAAGCTTATCCCTTTGCAATCCTGTTATTAACTGTTCTCCCTTTGGGACTTGCAGCATCTCCTGCTCCAGCCACTGAAATGGAAGAAAATGCGAACACCAGCTTGGAAGAAGACTTTGAAGGACAGGCAACACACACAGGCAAGGAAACGAACTGGGTTTTTTTCCCAGAAATAAGTTATACTGTCAGTGTTCACTGGAAAAGCCCAGAATTCCAGTGGCCAAACCTCTTGCACAAAAACACAGGTTCCAAAGGCAAGGAGAAGGCGTTTTGGGGCAAGTGACAGCCCCCATGGAGGGTAGGTAACACCAAATTACAAAAATTGTAATTTACAAAATTGTGCTGCTCCTCTCCAAGAGGGATTCAAAGGGCAAACCTGAAGCAAAGGGCAAACAGGGGACACTTGACAAAGCCACAAAGAGCCATGGCCCAACATGGCTCCTGTTGGTTTATTGCCTCACTCCTGTGGTTTATTGCTTCACTTTGCTCTCCAGGGGAGGAGAGAAGACAACAAAAGAGCAACAAAACCCACGTTAGAATTAGGTGATAACACTTCACTAGAAAGGCAAAATTATTATTTCCTTCTTACAGAAGGAACACTTGATGCTAAAAATGCCCCTTGTGGCAAACATAGCACAGCATTTAGAAGCTTTAAAAAAAGGCCTCGCTCAAAACCATCATTCTTTTTAATCCAGTGCTCAATCACCAGGATTTTTATAAGTACTGACATTGTGTTCAGCTCTACAGCTCTTCCACCCACTGTCAGGTAACAGGATGCCAATCATTCCCTCCCTCTGCTCCAAGGGCTTCTTTTCCTTGGAGCTATAATGAATGCAGCTCTTGTAATAACTCCAGGGTTCTTTCCCAACCAGCCTTGCTGCTGTTGGCCAAGATTATGATATATACACAGGCTGGATGGGGCTCTGAGCAA
>WBNO01026694.1:81409-103783 GCA_013400575.1 Peucedramus taeniatus | reverse complement strand
CTCACCTGTGCCCCCCTTCCCTCCGTCCCCCCTCCTCCCTGCCCAGGTGCTGCTCAGGCACAGGGAGGGTCCCCCAATGTCCCCGTTGGCTCTGAAATGCTGAAAAACCACCTTCAGCTCCATGGAAGTAAAGCTTTTTCCTTTAAAAAAGAGGAAAGAAGAATTCCCATGTGTTTGACTCCAGCTGGTGAGGGCTCAGTGTGGACTTACTGGTGCTTATTTATTCGAATTGTATTAGAAATCAATAATATTAGAAATTAACGTGGATTCCTGTGTGTGATTTCTCGTCCTGGGTGGTCCTGGAGATCCATTGCTGTTGTGAGAGGCAAAGGATGGGATGGATCAAGAGCTAAAAGGGCTTTTCCTTGCCTAGAAGGTTGAGTTCCATGGTGACAATGGAAAATTTTTTGGGCTGGGAGCTGTGGAAATTGTGGTTTGGAAATGTACTGCAAGAATGTAATGAGGCACACACAGGTGCTGGTTGAAATTGGGCATTTGGGCTAAAAATACACATTTATCCACTGGAATCACTTTGGGTTTGCTTTACTCATCTCAGAACAGCAACAATTATGGACAGCATTGGCTAATGAGGTTTTAAAGCCAACTTTTCCCAGGGAGTCTGAGGGAAGAGACTCTGGAAGGGACCCTCTGGTCCAGGAGGAGCTTCAGAGCCAAAATGTGAGGAATAAATAATCCCTTCATGTGCTGGGTGATGAATAATTTGTGTGCAGGGTATCCACACTTGCACCTCCTGTGTCCATCTGTCCCCAGGGCTGTCACTTGTCACCACAGCACACCTGGCTTTTTCTGGGAGCCCTTTCTCTGGGAGATCTGGTGTTTTCACCTCTTTCTGGGGAGGAATCTGAGGGTGTTGCCTGGCTGTTTTCAGCTTCCTTTTCCCACCTCTGTCGAGGCTGGGATTGAAGGTGCTTGAGATGACAGTTCCTGGTCAGCCTCAGGTGTTTCTTGTTCCTTATCAATGTTACAGCCTCACAGCAGTGAGTTTTGTAGTCTTGAACAAGGCACAAAATGGCCAACTGTCTCTTGTTACAAGGTCTTTGAAGGCTAAACTATCCAATTAAGAAATGACACCTAAATTTTTTTCCCTTTTAACCCAAAACTGATCACTCAAAGTCCTCGCTGTGGACTTTTCTGTCCAATTACAAAACACCACCCAGACCCATGAGGAAGAAGGAAGAAGAACAATCTGCCTCCACCCTAAAACTTCCATCTTGCTTCATGTTTATTACTATATTCTAAACCCCCAAACTCCAAGTTTCCCACCCTGTGCTATCACACATTTCCAACCAACTCCACACCCACAATCCCAGTGCTATCAATCCATTCTGGAAGCTTCTCCACGCCCTCAGGTCAAACGCAGAGCTCTCCTGGGACTCAGACCCTGTCTGTACAGAAAGTCTGAAATTCTCAGCACCCAGAACTCCGACAGTTCCCTGGCGAGTGGGGGGAAATTCCGGGCAGTTCTGAGTCACTTTCTTCTCTGGCAGTGTCACTTCTGACGCACAAGGGGCTCGGAGCTGCGGGCTTCCAGCGCCGCCACCGCCGCACAATCGCCCTCAGTCCGGCCGGTGCCTCCTGGGCTGCCCTCCCTTCTGAGGCTGCCCTCCCTTCCCGGGGTGCCCTCCCGGGATCAATCGGGCCATTCACGTTGTGCAGGCCCGGTGTGACGTCGGTGGCAGCGCTGACACGCGTGGGGTCGTGCCCCGCTGCTGAAATGTCACCGCGAGGCGCGTCCGGCCCCGCTGCCCTGGCATCGCCCCGGGGCAGCAGAGCTTTGTCCCAGCCCTGGCTGCCTTGGGAAGTGTTGGGTTATGCGTGCACATGCTGTGTGAGCTTTCTGTCGAGCTTTAAAATCGCTCTGTGAATTCATTTCCCGCAGGGAAGCGCGGACTTTGCTCGGCTCCTGTGTGCGTCTCTCTGGCGTTGGGCACTGCTAGTCCTGGGTTGATCCCTCTTTTTCCAGGGTTTGGATGCTGCAGCTGAGGAAGAGGATGGAGCTTTGTCCTCAGCTTTGTCTTGCAGAGCTGGGAAGTGGCACAAACCGCCACCATTTGGGCTCCTGGGCACTCGTATCCTTAGTTTTTTTGTGAGGGAAATCCCAAGAGATTTAAGGGCTGTTGGCAGGTTGGTGCTGTGTTGAGTGGTGTGGAGTTAATCCTGGGCCATGCCTCACTCCTTGTGAGTTCTGTGTGCTGCATGAGGGATGGGAATGCTCCCAGGAGCAGGGGGAATGATCCCAGGAGCAGGGGGATCACTCCCAGGAACAGGGGGATCACTCCCAGGGACAGGGGGATCACTCCCAGGAGCAGGGGGATCACTCCCAGGAATAGGGGGATCACTCCCAGGAATAGGGGGATCACTCCCAGGAATAGGGGGATCACTCCCAGGGACACAACAGTGACCTTGTACTGCCACAGGAGAGCTGTTCCAGAGGGCTCCTGCTGGTGACAGAGCCTGGATTAAACCCCCAAATTCCCCATTTCTGCACCCAGGCCATGAGGCAGCTCTGCCTTTCTAGCCTTGCTGAAATGTTTTTGGAATCCCAGCCGAGCTCCATGGCTTCCTTTAGGCTTTGGATTGGGATCTCTTGGAGCATCCCTGTCCCCCTCTTCCTCAAGTGATTCCCTTGGCCATCACTCCTTTTAAAAGTAAAGGGAGTGGAGTGCTGGATTTTAGTGTATCCCCTTACTGCCCCGAGTGCCACATTTTTGACATTATAAAGTGTTTTTAAGGTTCCTGAGACTGCATCAAACCAAACCTCATAACCAGACTCCCAAACATCCCCTGCTTCGGTTTCCCACTCCCCCCCAGGTGAATTGCCACAGGGAAGAGGGGGTCTTCTTTGTCTCTCCCAGAGGATGGGAGGCTGGATGGGTTTGCACAGCCTCAAAGTGGGGTTGTTGGTTATTCCCAGTGTTTTCCCTGTTATGGATTTGCACAGGTTGTTGGTTATTCCCGGTGTTTTCCCTGTTTTGGAGCCGTGGCCAGGCTGGGCAGGTGTGATGCTGACACAGCCCCAGGCTCTGTTTTCTCCCCTCTGAATCAATATTGATGTTTTTTGGAGCCTGACGTGGCCGATGGCAGCGCTCCCCCTTCCCTGCAGGTTTCAGTGATACTGGGATCAGGAGATGAGCACAGGATAAAATTAACTGGGATGAAGCAAGTGGATACCAGAGCGGTGAGGAGGCTCCCAAACACCTCCCTGTTACCTGGAGCACCTGTGCAAGGTGCTTTGCACATCCCAAAGTTTTTATCATGGTGAAACTGGAGCACCAGATGGGCATTTCCTGGGGTGGAGCAGCTGGGAAGAGCCAGCTGCCACCTCCCCTGCCACCATCACAGGCCTTGGAGTGCTTATTTCTTAATTGTTCATTTTTCCACCTGTTTTGTCCAGGTAGCTCCAACCCAGTGCTCTGGTTGAGCCACAACCGTGTTTCACAACCGTGCTTAAAATGGATATTTTTGTAGCATAGTCAGGGCCTAAAACAGCCCTGCAAAATTCTGCTCGCCCACGCGCCTGGCGTGAGTAATTTTCTTTTGATGGGTGAGTAAAATATCATTATTTTTTTCATGCTCCTCTTGGAATGGGTGGGAGAGAGGATTCTGACATTATTTTTGATTTGCTTAACACTGACACCGCGCCTGGCTCCGTGCAGGATGCAGAGGGACCCGTTCCCAGGAGCTCATCCCTCCGCTGCCAAACTTCAGGAAGGTGCCTTGTTTTCCCTGGCCTGACCTAAAATCCAGAAAATCGATGTTGACACCTCTTTTTTTTTCCTCTTTTTACACCTCTCTTTCCCTTCTCCCCCGCTGCAGCGGCTCACCCTGACATCCCTGCGTGGCTTAAAGCCTCCAAGTTCCCAGGGATGGGGTGGAAATCCAGGTCACCTCTCTCACCTGTGGCACGGGCGCCTTCATTCCCGAGGAATCCCATCCCCACATCCCTCCCATCCCCACCCTGTGACCTCCCCTCTCATCTCCACCAGGAGAGCACCCAAACGGGGATTTGGCGCAGAGTCTCCCTCGACAGAAGCTGTTTGTGATCCGTTGGAATAATTTTTTTTCCCTTTTTTTTTTTTTTTTTTCTCTTTTTTTTTTTTGCCTCGGCGCTGTGTTTGGAGCGGTTGCCATGAGTTCCTGGGAGGGGGGGAGAGGGGTGGGACGGTGCCTGCGGTTTCCATGGACACGCCGGGAGCACAGCGAGGAGGCATCCGGGAGAGTCGTGCCTAACCTGAGCCTGCCCTCCTGCCTGGCTCACCTGGGCACGGCTGGCATCCCCTCCTGGCCGGGGATTTGCACCTTTGGGTGTTTTCAGGCAGCCCAGTCCAGGTTTCCAGGATTTTGGTGTGCGGCGTTCCTCGTGCAGGCTGGCATGGGACTCGGGAATGCTGCTCAGCAAAGCCCTCTCAGCTTCCTTTGAACTTCCTGGCTTTCCCCATCATGGAAAAGTCCTTCCCTAACACCTCCATCCCACAGGGAAGCTTTATCCAAGTGGAGAGGGAGGAGAAGCTCAACCAAGTTCACTCCGTAGCAGAGTGGGAAAGTGAAGGTTCACATCCTTCCTGGAGTGCTCCTGACCTTCCTGTTGGGGTTTGCAGGAACACTTTGATCCCTCTGGGAGAGCAGCTGATCCCATGGCCAGGCAGCTTTCCTGGATGCAGCTGAATCCATTCCCAACCCAGCAGCTTCCAAAGGGAAAGGCTCAGGGAAGGTTTCTGCGATAGCTTTGGGACGATTTTCGTGCACACAGAGGATCAGGTGTGAAGGGATGGCTTTGTAGAATCCCTCATCATCATCCCATGTACCAAAACCCTTGGGAAAACCAGGCTTGGAGGGTCGGGGTCACCCTGGCAGCACGGGAGGCTGGGTGCCATCCTCCTGCCTGCAGGCACTGAGGGGTTTCTTTCCGGTGAAGGAATTGAGATTTTTGGTGGAAATTCAAAGAGTGAGAAGCTCTGGCGGGGATCCAGGCTATGCTGGCGCTTGGGGTTTCGATGAGAGGGAGAGAGAAAGGAAAAAAAAGCCCTGAAACTTTCCACGGGAAGCAGGCACTTCCCACAAAACATGGACTTAGTCGGTGGGCTGGCAGTGGTACCAGTAAAAACCAGTTTTGGCCACCAGTTCATACCAAAGCGGGACCTGCAGGTGCCCTGCAAATGCCACTCGTGCCCACCTGGGGCAGGAATATTGAATTCAGAGGCTCAGTGTCACTTTTCCCAAATTAATTAACATCCAAACTGCCTCAGCCTCTGCTGTCCCCATCCCTGCCTGTCCATCTGTCTGTCCATCCTTCCCTCCCTTCCCAGTCCCTGCCTGGCAGCTCAGCATCCCCAGGGAGAGCATTTTATCAACTGTGGGTGAAAATATTTGCTGTTTATCCCTTGCTTATCTGCCGAGGGTCTTCTGGGGCCTGATTAGGGGTGGCAAAGCCGTGTTGAGCTGGAGTGAGCTGAGAAAAGGATCACATCCCACGAGGAATTTATCCCCTGGGCACGCTCTGAGCTCCATCCCAGCTCCCCACGGCCAGGGGTGATGCCCAGGTTTGATGTCCACCCTGGGAAAGGACCATTCCTCCCTAATTTAGCAAGGATTGAGTGATTCCTGCTGGCAGTTCCTGCCTTCCAGGGGACTGCTGGGGAGTGGGAGGGGGAGCTCCACGTTTTCAGCTGCAGCTCCCCACAGACCTCATGGAGCTCTATCCCCCCCCTGCCTGGGAGGTTTGTTTCCAACTCTCCTGTGCATCCAGAGGAGAATTAACTGCTTTGGTGTGTGTGGCCCTGCGTTTGCACATGGAAAAGCCAAGTAAATAGATGAGATTGCTGGGGAAACTTCAGAGAAAATCAGCCACAGCTTCTCCCACCTTCCCCTCCCTGGGGTTCCTGAGCATCCCCGAGTAGAGCTCGCAGGATTCTCTCCACCCACACTTTTTTCCTTACTTTAAGCTCTTCCCACCCTCTCTCCCTGCAGTGTTTCACCCTCCTCCCTCCCCCCTGAACCCCGCTGCTTTCCCAAACTCCAGGTGCCCTCCCAGGGCGGGGGCTGTGAGGGGCCGGGGTGCTCCCCCAGCCCCGCGGGCTGGGAACGCTCTGCCTGTGACTCAGCACGCTCGGCTCTTCAGGAACGGGATTTCAAGGGATTTCACACCCCAAACACAACCCCAGCTTTCTCTCGCTCAGCAGAAACCAGACATCAGGAAAAAAAAAATAGAAAAAAAAAAAAAAAAGCAGCACCGATTCTGGTTTTTCTTTGGTGTTTATAGAGCCAGGCTCAGCTTTGAAGGTACCAGGGAGATCCGTGGAATTCATGGCAGTGATGGATATGGATCCACCTCCCCCCCCCAGTTTATTTGTATTATCCCCATCATGCATTTTCTAACCAGAAAAAACTCCTAATTTTGGAGCAAATGGCTGTGATGTTGCTGTGGCAGCTGCACTTTGTCCCCCCACAATTTTGCAGGCAGGGACACAACTCCCAGAGGGACAAAACTTCGGTGCCAGCAGCAGTTTTGAGGCGTGGGGTGAATCCATTTGGTTTAAAAAGCTCCAATGAAATCCATACCTTTCATCTTTTTTTTCTTCCTTCTTTCTTTCCTGCTCATCCATCTTCCCCCCCCCACCCTCCCAGAGAATTATATTAAAAGGCAGTGATTTAAAAACCAGGAAAATTATGTAAAATTGTAAAATAGAACAAAAAACCTCCAATAATTGAGGAACAGACCTGACTTGCACAGGGTTATTTTTCAGAGGTTTTACTGAGACAGACATAATTACCAAGTGGCATCACGATGCTGATAGAGATATTTACTGCTGCACAGGAGATTTGCAGCACTCCACTGACTTCCCTTTGTTTCTGGGAGAAGAAAAGGGATTTTTGGGGTTCCTTGCCCTCCGTGGTGGGGTGAGGATGGGGAATGGGATGGAGCAGGACCCCCTTTCCTCCCTCTGCCTTCCCTTCCCAGCTCTGATTCCCAACCAATGCTGATTCATGGCTTTTCCTGCCCCACATCCCTCTTGGTACCAGAACTCCCTGGATTGAACCATTTTTCCAGTGGACAGCACCACTTTGGGATGCTCTCTGTGCCCCCCAGAGGGGCAGGTTGTGCACAGGTAATGCTTTAATCACCTTTTTAATTGGCCTTTCCCACTAGGAACCAACCTGGCTCCAGCTCCCTGCTTGTTCCCGCCCTGCCAGAGAGTGGCAAACTGGTTTTAAGTGGGATAACACTCCCCTGAGTAAAATCCTCTCTTTTTTTTTATCCTTTCACCACCAAGTTGATGCCTTCACTTCCAAAAACATCAAGTGACAGCACCTGGCTGTGGATGGCAGGAGGAGGTGCCTCATTTTGGTTTATATTTGACCCACGGAGGAAAACACAAAGGAAAAAAATTCATGTATTTTTGTTTTCTTCCTGTAAGGCACCACACCCCCAGTTATTGACAGGGAAATTATACAGCAGAGTGGTGTTTGTTTATAAAAGAAGGGTGATTCACACTGCCACAGGAGCTGGAAAGGGTTAAACCCAAAATTACCCTGGTCCTGGCGGAGAACCATAAACAGGAAGTTCTCCCCAAAAAAATTTAAATTTAAACCTGGTGACTCAGGTTGGCTCCAGAGCTGCTCAGGGAGGGTCACGGGGGGTGCAGCCCTGGATTATTCCCGGTGGGTAATTACAGCCTTGCTTTGGAAACAACGGGAAAAGTGGGAAGGGCAAGGTTTGCAGTTTGGATAATCGGGGTTTTTTTGCTTCGTCCTGCCCGTTCTTCCATTGCAAACTCTTTCTCCTGCTGCACACAGTTGGATTTTCCAGCAGGTTACACTGATAAAAATATTTCCTGGGGGTCCAGCTGTTGGATGGAGCAATGCTGGGGGTTTGGAAGTGGAGCTGGTGGGAAGCAAATGGAAAAGCAGCAATGGGAAAAGCCAGGCTGGGAGGAAGAAACGCGGTCCCAAAATCCATGTTTTTATCTCAAGTTTTGTGTAGCAGCATGAGAATCTGGGCTGGTCCAGTCCAAATTCTCAGGAGGGGACTCAGACACTTTCCCAGAAGCTCCTGGTGCAGGTTTGGGATGGAATGGAATGGAATGGGAAATTGGAAGTGGAAGATTCCATTGGAATGGAATGGGATGAAGCTGAGCTGTAGGTGAAACATCTCTGGCAAAAAACACTTTAATGTCATTATGACCTCAATTTTTTCTATTTATTTAAAGCATCACAACCCAGAAAACATTGGGAGATTTTGGCTGAGATGCTTTAACCAAGCAGCACCTCTTTAACTTAATTAAATCCATTGACAACAGCAGTTGAATTCCTGGATTTTCATTATACTGATAGGTGAAAGAAATCCAATTATTTTCAGGCTGCCTGCGTGGCTGCTCCCAGCTGACCCAGCCACCCTTACATATGTTGTGTAATTTATTTAGAGTACTCTTCTCATTCAGGTAACCCAGATTTTCCTGGGAATTAGGGATTTTAAGAATGAAGGCTGTGCTGGCAGGTGAGCCTCTCCTCCAGCTGTTGGAGCAGAGGAATCCTTTGAAGCAGCTCGCAGCTCCAGACACCAGCTTGTTACTTTTTTTAATATCCTCTTTCTAAATATTTACAGGCTTTGTTTGGGAATTTTTTTTAGTATTATTTTATCCTCCCCAGCAGATTTGGTTTTAAACAGAGCGGGTTCTTCAGCTGCTTGTGGAGCATCCTTGCCTTGCTTTGGGGTGGGGGGAGGTGGTGTGGGGCTGACCTCTTGGAGAATCAAAGGGACCCACAAGGACCATCCAGCCCAGCTCCTGGCCCTGCACAGACACCCCAAAATCCCACCCTGGGCATCCCTGGGAGTGTTGTCCAAACACTCCTGGAGTTCTGGCAGCCTTGGGGCCGTGCCCATTCCTTGCAGAGCTGTCCCAGTGCTTATTCCAGCTTTTGGGGAAAGAATCTTTCCCTAAAATCCAACTCTTGGTGCAGCTCCAGCCGTTCCCTGCGTCCTGTCACTGCCACAGAGCTGCCTCTCTGGAGGAAATTGTGGAATGCTGAGAAGTCTCCCCACAGTCTCTCCCAGCCTCTCCCTCTCTGGGGGGTGCACAGTGCCTGGAATGAGGGGCTGCCCCCCCGGGACACCCCCTTGCTGCCCCCAAACCCACCCCCAGCCCCGTGCCCAGCATCAGCGCTGCTCACACATCCCCTTTCTCCTCTCTCTTTTCCAGGATCCCGTTCAAGATCGGGCAGCCCAAGAAACAGATTGTACCCAAGACAGTGAGTAAACCAGTTCCCCCTTTTTAGCTCCAGCCTTGGATCATGTGGCTGATGAGTCAAGCCAGCACTTTGACTCGTCCCATTTTGCAGCGTGTGGGAGGGAGCTGGAGCAGCAGAACCTGTTGCCGCGTGTGACCAGCGCTCGGCTCCTCGTGCGAGGAGCGAGGGGGAGCCCCATGCAGGCAGAATATTTTGGTTTGGGATCTGTTGAAATTATAATTTTTTTCATTTTTTTTTTTTGGGGGTGGGGTGTGTGCGTGTGCGCGGGGTGGGGGAAAAGAGCTCTCTTGGTCTGGCACAGTTTTCCTCGGAGATGGCTGAACGGGTTTGCTTCCTTCCTTCCTTCCTTCCTTCTTTCAGCAATGGCTTGTTTGTTCATCCTTTCGGAGCAGATGGAGGAGGAGGAGTGGTTCAGATCGCTGAATATAACTGTTTCCAAAGAAAGGCTTATAAGCTGAGATGCTTAGTGCTCGGGCGTGAATTAATTTGTGCTGCACAGCATTTGCTTTAAAAGCAAATTAAAAAAGCATTTTGTATTCCCGTGGATTTGAGGCTCCTACCCCAAGTGCTGCTGCTTGCAGCTGGCTGTGGTATTTTCCCTTCTTAAGCAGCTTGGCTTTGCATTTGTCCCATGCCAAAAAAAAAGCTGTGGGACCTCCCAGGAGCTGGCCCTGAAAACTCACCTGGACACCTGCTCTAAAAAGGGAACCCTGGGAGGCAGCGTGGGGCAGAGCTTGTCCCTCTGATGGTGTTGGTGACCTAATCCCCTGCACAGACTGACATCCCTGATCCTTCCTCTCCGGGACACTCAGCTAATTCCGCAGGATGCGTGGGCACCCGTGTTTGTGGGGCAGTTTCTCCTTGGGACATGACATTTTCCCTGGAGGCAGAGGGCTAATCCCACCACTCCCTTCCAGGCTTGATTGTCATGTTTTATTTTAAAGGATTTGGTGGTTGTCTGCTGCCGTGGAGCAGCAATTTTCTGTAACAGCTCCAAACTGTCAGTACAGAATTTAAGCCAGGCAGGCAACGAAGACGAGGACTGGTAAAATTCCTCCGTGGTTTTCCCGTGTTTTCAGCTGCCCTTTTCCAGGGGCTGGGGACCCACCAGCAAGGTGCTGCTGCCTGTGATTCCTCAGGTGAGGCAGCCCAGCCTCAGCTCTTCACACCTCTCCCAGCTCATGTCAGGAGCCCCCACATTCCTTGCTCCACAGTATTTTGCCTTTCCCGGTGTTCCCACCACCGATGTCCTTCCAGGCTGGGGCAAGAACCAACTGCTCTGCAGTTCTGGGTGTCTTGGCCAGCTCTGCTGGGCATCTCCAGCCCACCCATTCTCACATCCCAGTTGAATACATTAGATTTTCTTGCTGGTTTCCCTCCCCTCCTGCTGTTGGGAGAGGTTTTTCTCCCCTAAAATCAGCATATCTGTGCTCGGGCTCCCTGCAGATGAGTGGTGGCACCTCTGAGATCTTCCCTTCCCTGGAGTGCTGGAATGTGCTGTTCTGAAGCAGTTGGCAGCCTTTGCTTATATATACATGTGTGTGTATTAAATAGAACAGCTCAGAATATCCGGCAGGCAGAGGTTCATTCAGCACCCAGAGCCTTTCCAGGCCTTTTCCTTTTCCTTCCTTCCTTCCTTCCTTCCTCAGCTCCCCAGGAACAAGATTTTGTGTCAACAAAGTTGATTTCTAAAAGGCTTCCACTTGCCCTGGAATGATGATAATGATGATGATGGTGGTGGTGGTGTTGCTCTCCAGGCACCAGATACAGGGAAAGCAGAAAACAGGAAGCCCAAAACCTTGGAACTTCACACCCAGCATGGAGTGCAGCTCTTCAAAGCAGAACAAACAGCAGGAAGCCACGGATATCCCCCAGGATCAGGCACTCCATGCCGTGGTGTGGAAGGGATGGGGTTGCTTTGAGCTGCAGGCCCCCAAATTTACCTCCCAGTTGCAGGCTGAGCCACTCCATCTGTGCAGGCGTTGGGGAGGAGCAGCAGCAGCCAAGGGCTGGGATGTTCCAGATGTTGGGCTCTGGAGCCCGCTGCAGGAAGTGGGAAGGTGTGGCATCTCCAGGGCTGCATCCCAAGCCCATCAGAAGGGAAGTGGTTGTGGGGAGAGGATCTCCCACTCACAGAGACCGGACCACAAAAGAGGGGGTGAGAGGGAAGGAGAAAAAAAAAAAAAGCAGCGTTTGTGAGGATGTAACTTCTTTGGCTCTCCATGAGGCCTGGGACTGGAGTCAGGAGAGGGGGCTGGCTTTGCCGAGAGGCTCAGCGAGCCAGAGAGGCTTTTTTGTTGTCTCAGTGCTGGGGCTGGTGTCAGATCTAGGCCGGGAGTAGTCCTGAAAAGCAATTTGCCTGGGCTGCCGAGGAATTAGTCATGACTCCCTGTGCCCACTCGCTTGTGATCCTTTGGAGAAGGGCACGGTGTCAGCCACAGTTTAGCTCTTGAGGGAGAAGGAAACCCCGGTAGAAAATATCAGCTGGTGAACTGAGGTGATCTCCCCCTCCCCAGACATGGCTGTGCTTTGTTTCCACCTTAACCTGGGCAAATCCAATTCCAGACAGCATAATCTCTCCCCTCCTCTTCCCTGAAAAGAGCAGCTGTCACCGGGCTCTGGGAGCCGGGTGGGAGGATCTAATGCTCCGAGAGGACCTGCTGTCAGCAGGGCCACAGGCCCACAGCCCAATTAAACTAATGCCCAGTGATAGGAGTTAAACCTGTTAGAATTATATCTCTCCATGTTTATTGCTCAGCCACGAAGCCTCTTATGGCAGGGATGTTGTTCCCTCCCTCGGGACAGCTCCGCTCCCAGCAGAGGCTGCGCTGCCGTCGGAGCTGTCTCGTCTCCCTGGCTCTCCTGCAGCTGCAGCTGAAGTTCACCTGTGTCCCCCCAAGGTTGTTCCCTGCCCTTCACCGGGGCTGGGATGATCCAAGCAGGCAGGAGCCGGGGAGCAGAGCCAGCCCTGCAGGGGCGCTCGGGATGGGGCGGGCGAGGATTGCTCCTGCCTCCCTCCCTGCCTCCCTCCCTGCCTCCCTCGGCCCTGCTCTGGCCTGGGCTGACTCAGACCACTCGCCCTCCTCCTCCTCCTCGCTGGCCTGAGTCAGCTTGGCAGGGAGTGGAGACCTGAGCTGCCAAACCTCCCTTCCTTGACTCATCCCAGCAGCTCTGCCTTCCCCAGGGATGTCGGACGGAGGAGCTCCGTGAGCAGCAGGATTCCACCTTTCCATTGGGCTCCACCAGCGAGCTGGAAATCCCAAAACAATGGAGTAAATGTCACGGGAATGGTGGGGTGAATTCAAGTGATGCCAGTTAAATCATGCTGCTCATTTTCACTCTCTTCCTTCAGTCTTTTCTGGCCAAACCGGTCTCTGCAGTTGGGAGGTGCCTCCTTTTTCCCTTTGCCACTTTCCTGGGAAGCTTTCTTGCAGGATGGGGATGTGGAGATTGTGCTGGGTGGAGCCCGTGACATCCCAGATCCACCTGCACTCTGCAGCTCTGGCTCAGAATATTCACCCATGGGACTTACCTTGAAGTTCCTGATGGGGTGGCAGAAGCTCAGCTGAAATTCCATCTTAGTTCTAATTCTATGGGTTTCTCTTTTTTTTTTTGAAGAAGGGGGAGAAGGAAACACGCACTTCCCTCTTTTTCCCAAGATCCACAAAGATGCTGAGACCATTGGAAGATGCAGAAATCAGCTCATCTTCCTCCTCCAGGAAAAAGATGAGCCCCAGGGGAATAGGAAGGCTCCTCACAGTCCCTCATTTCCATCTCTTTGTAGTGTTGGCTTCAGTCTTGCTCCATTGCCTCATAACCAGGGTGGTGATGCTGATCCTGCCCTTCAAGCAGGAGGGATCTGATCACAGGTGGGAGGCCCAGTGTTTGCAAACAAAAAAAAGAACTGGGTGAAGGAGAGAACGTTGGTTTATTTCAAAGCTTTCGAGAGCTCGTCGCTCTTGATGTAGATTTAAATAAAAACCCCGAGACGAGCGATTTTTGCATTACCCAGCCCCTGTGCCTGGAAGAAAAAAAAAAAAAAAACTTTCAATACAGAAAGTGTGGTTTGATTTGGAGTTTTCAGAAAGAGGCTGCGGAGCAGTGGGATTATTTTAATAATACGGAAACTTCCCTTCAGGATATTGTAATTTTCTTGCCTGTACTTCTTGTTCTCGTTACTCTTAACGTGATAATCCTCTCCACAGCCTCTGTCGGCTGCGTGTGACCATGGATAGCTACTGGGAGTGGGAATTACTGTGTGCTCTGCAAAATGTTCCCAGCTTGTCCTCCTTGCAGGGCTCTGCCTGTGACTCTGCTGGGTGGGAGCACGTGAGAGCAGCTTTTCCCTCTCCAGAGGAGCTGTTTTTGTGGGATACCCAGGCTCCAGCCACGGCTGGGAGGCTCCGTGAGCTCGCAGACTGTGGGGACTGGGAGCCAGTTGCTGCCTGTGGGCGTGAAAAATAAGAGCAATCCTTGGGCAGCTGTCTCAGAGAGATGGGGCTGGGGATGTGAGTCAGGCTGGGCAGCTGAAGTGTGTCTGTGTGGAGTCACCTCGATCCCATTGGATCCTGCTCGGGCACTGGGGTGGGGGCTTTGGGGAGCTCAGGAGGTTTGGGGGGTTCACAGCACCCAGAGGGTCCCAGGGTGGGGAGGTTTTGCCTTGATGGAATGAATCCTGAAATCCCAGAATGGTTTGGGTGAGAAGGGAGCGTTAAACTCATCTTGTTCCACCCCCTGCCATGTGCAGGGACTGTCTCAGGATGCTCCAGCCTGGCCTTGGACACTTCCAGGGATGGAGCAGCCACAGCTTCTCTGGGAATTCCATCCCAGCCCCTCCCCACCCTCCCAGGGAACAATTCCTTCCCAAGATCCCATCCATCCCTGCCCTCTGGCAGTGGGAGCCATTCCCTGGGTCCTGTCCCTCCATCCTTGTCCCCAGCCCCTCTCCAGCTCTCCTGGAGCCCCTTCAGGCCCTGGAAGCTGCTCCGTGTCCATTAAGCAATGATGCCTTTTGCTTTTTGCACAGGAACGGGCGAATCTGACAGCAAAAAAGGGACAGAAACCCTGAATATCTGCAGGTATTCCACAGCCAAAGCTTTTGGAGGAATTGGTTGCTGAGCAGATCCTCCTAAACACGAGGAGGGAACAATAAGGGAGCGACACCCCCAGCCTTTCAAAGGGGGGCATATTTTTGAGTCGTGCCCGACCCTGTGTGGTTTGCAACCAAAACAATTCACACCTAAGGCCTATAAATAGAGTGCAATAGTCCCTGGATATTTTAGCAGCCGGAACAGGCACGGGGATGGAGGGTGAGTTTTACTATGTGCTGGTTACCTGACCTGCAGGGCGCCAGCTGCCACGGATTTCTGCGCTCCCCGAGCGCCAGGCACAAGTCGTGTGAGCTGCCCCCACACTGCTCCGTGTCTGTTCTCTCCAGCACCCAATTTTAGCAGCACGAAAAGGGAGCTGGAGGCTCCTGGGAGGGTTTTTTGGAGCAGAGGGATGGTGGGGGGGAGAGAGCCCAGCTCGCATCCCCCGGATGGTGGGAGCGGATGGTGCGGACAGCTGGGCGCTGGGATGGGGCTGGAATGTGGCTGGGCACTGCCTGCCCTGGATGGGGCTGCTGGAGCTCAAGTGCAGCCCAAAAAGATGTTTAAAGAAGGAGATTTTAAGAAAATCTCCATCTTTAACCCCCGAGCTTTTAACAGCGATTTTGCTTGAAAAGCAAACGTCCTCATTAAACGTCAAGCTTGGGATTGAAATCCCAGGGCCAGCAGGAAGAATTGGAACAAACCTTTGGATCCTTCTAGTCCTGGCTGCTCCCAGCACTCCACATTTCCTTAATAGCACGGGAGCTTGACAACACAACTGAACCCAGCGCTGATCCCATGACAACAAACGCGCACGGATTTACTCTTGGCTGGTCAATTGAAATCCATTTGCTTCTCTGGTTGACGAGGTGTGGAATGAATGTTTTAAGTGTGTTAAAACAGTCAGCATGGAAAGAAAGTTCCTTAAAATATCTCCTATCACTGGAGGTTTGCTGCCAGCTAGCAAGTAGGAGGGAGCAGGCACTGAGGTAGCATCGGGAGAAGGCTGTGCTGGAGCTCTGAGCTCGGAGCTCAGGGTTCCCCTCCCTTTTGGAGGTGTCACAGTCCACTGGGGTTGTGCTCCAGCCCCACAGTTTCATGGGAGGGAGCTGTTGTTGGGGTAAGGAGTGTATGGAGGGGGTGAATAATGCAGAGGTGGGAGGGCTCACTGGTGGTTTGGGGGGAATTTCACCATCCTGTTGAGGATGAGGAAGGGGGACACAGCCAGACCCACCTCAGGATCCCTAACGGGGCTGGAGGAGAAGCAGCTCCCCTCAGTTTTTGGGAGAGAACAGGGGTTCATCCCCCAGCACTGAGCCATGCTGGGTTGTGACCTCCCTGCTTTTATAGCATTCCCATTTTTTCCATCAGCTCCCAGTCCGTGTGCTGGAGCACGTCCTTGGCTCGAGCTGATGTTTGGTGCTGGCTCCAAGAGATTCTGGAGCTCAAAAACCCCAAGACTTCCTTTGCTTTTGAGGCATAACTCCCATGAAAGCTGCAGCTTGTGCTGGGCTCAGCTTGGCATTTCCCAGGGACAGCTTTCCCTGCATGCTTCAGGCTGCCCTGCAGTCCCCTGGAGCTGATTTCCATCTCTTCTTTCCACAGGTGGAGAGAGACTTTGAAAGGGAATATGGGAAGCTGCAGCAGTGAGTATCAACCACACTGGTCAGACAGGACTGGCCGCGTGCTTCCCTCCTCCCATTGCATCTTCCCAGGGAATTTCAGCCAGGGATGCTCTTCCCAGTGAGCAAATCCCTCACTGCCCTGTAATTTCCAATTCTTCAGGGTTTCTCTGAGTGTTCAAAGGTGTCCTCAGAAGTATTTGAAGTGGGGTTGTAGATTCTGGCAGCTTTAAAAAAAAAAGTGTAAAATTGCCAGAAAACTGCAGGGTCCCTGAAGAGGCCAACACCTCAGAGGACCAGGAGTGGCTTTGCCATCCTGCCTGTGTCACAGGAGCTCACAGGGATCATCTGGAAGCATTTGGCTTTACCATTTGTGCTAAGTGTGAGAACTTTCAGGAAATATGCGAACTATGAATAAGAGATCACCAACTTGAAAAGGTTAAAAACCATCTGAAAACAACCCGAAAGGGTTGAGCTGCACTGAACTTCATCGAGCCTTGCCTGGATATTTTTAACTCCCACCAGAAGCCAGCATATTCAGCCCGTAAATGATTTGTTGCACGTATGATACACTTGGGTTTCTTTCTTTCCAAGATTCCGACTTTGCCTTCTTTCTCCCATCTTTCAGATTGGAAGATCAGACCAAAAAACTTCAGAAGGATATGAAGAAAAGCACAGATGCAGATTTGGGTAAGTGACTGGAGGATACATAGACTGTGAACTTGGCCACAGAGAGATGAAGTGACTTTTCTCGAGATCACATGAGTAATGTGTGACAAGTCTGGAAAACAAATCCAGAGCTCAGTCCCACTCAGTTTGCTTAGTTACAAGGCCATCTGCGAGAGGCAGCTCAGCCCAGGGAACACAGAGAGTGCTGCGGGCTCAGTCCCTGTCTCCTGAGCTCTGTGGCCTTGGACAAGTCCCTTTCTTTTGTTTGCCTCAGTTTCTCCCACTGAAAGAACCCAGGAGTCGTCGTTCCAGGTCTCAGATTATCCAGCAGGAGCAGCTCCAGCTGAGCCTATTGTGCCAGCAGTGCTTTTTCACCTCCCTCAGTCCTCCCTTCACGTCCCTCTCTGGAGCCCCAGGAAGGTGGGGTGGGTCTGGGGGGTCTGCAGGGCACAGCTGGGCACAGCTGGACACAGCTGGCCGTGTTTCCCGTGGGAAATGCTGACCTGGCAGCTCTCCTTTGGGAATAACCCAGCTCATTCCCTCCGTGGCTGCTTGTTTTGGCTTCCCCTCGTGGCAGTGGGCGATGGAGGAAGCAATAAACAGCTCTGCCTGCACGTTTGGGGTGACATTGCCCTTGCAGGTGTCCTGTCCCATGTCCCAGCTCCCTTCCCATCCCTCTGGTCAGAATCTGCTGTGCCCAGAGAGGGATCTGGCAGAGGGGAGCTGGATTTGTTGGATCCTGGTTACTGAGATGAGCAGGGCAGGAACCTGCAGCAGAGAGCTCTTCCAAACCCAGATGGTTTTCCCCAGCGTGGGGTTTGGAGCAGTCCCTGCTTGGCCCCCACAGCTCCAGAGCCAAGGCAGAGGCACCAGCACAAACAGGTGTGGGCTGCACTGGGCCAGCTCTCATCCCATGGGATCGGGGTCACAGCAGGGCAGGGCAGTGGGAAGGAGGCAAATTTGGGGCTTTCCATGCTCCAGCCTCTCACCTGCACGTGTGTGTGTGTGTGTGTGTGTGGATATTGCCTGACACAAACACAGATCAGGGCTCTTCCTGTGCTCTCCCACCCTTCCCAGCATGGGGAGAGGGGTGGGAAAAGCACCAGACACCCAGGACTCTTTTCCAGGGTGAAATCTGCCCTTTCTGAGGACTCTGGTCATTGTCAGGGATCCTTGGTAAGTTTTTCCTTGTTAAGGATTCCCCTCCCCTCCCTTGCAGTGGGCGTTGTTTATATGGAGCATTTCAAGTCCCAGAGGAGCTGTGGGAGGACTTTCTTTTTCCGTTCTGTTACATGGCAGAGTCACAAATGAGCCTTGGCCAGAGCCAGGACGATCTGATTTCTCATTTAAAGGCTTGAAATGGTGAGTGGAGGGAGAGGTACTGCACACAGCCTGCTGAGGGAGGGCTGAAGGAGAAGGAGGTGGACCAGATCAATCCCTGAGGATGGCTCTCCTCACCTGGCAGTGCCCATTCCCAACATCCAGCCCCCAAATCTGGTGAGGATGGTGGCGTTTTGCCCTCCTGTCTCGTTCCTCCAGGCTCAGGGGGTTGGTTCCTCACTGCCTGCAGACACTCCCTGGCAAAGTGGGACTGGTGGCTCGAGTCTCCACCTTCTTCCCAAAAAGCTCAGCTCAGAATGACAGCAATTCCTGTGCACAGAAATATCCCAGCCAGGCTCTTCTCTGGCCTGCCAGCAAACAGGGAATGGGCTGCTAGCAGCACTCCCTGTCCCACCACTGGACATCACTCACCCCCTTCCCCACCCTCTTTCCAAACAAAATAGGATCTTCAGAAGCAGGAGGATGTTCTTAAACTGGAGGTAAAAGCTCTCCTTTGGAGTAATTAATAGGAGCTACATCTCACATGTCTGATAAGCAAAAAAGCAGTGCAGACCCTCCTGAAGGCCACCCTGAGGGACAGGCAATCCTTTCTCCTCCTTCTCCTTCTTTCTCTTTCTCCTTCTCCTTCTTCTTTCTCCTTCTCCTTCTTCTTTCTCCTTCTCCTTCTCCTTCTTCCTTCTCCTTCTCCTTCTCCTTCTCCTTCTCCTTCTCCTTCTCCTTCTCCTTCTCCTTCTCCTTCTCCTTCTCCTTCTCCTTCTCCTTCTCTCTCCTGTCCTCCCTGCCCTGTCACTCCCAGACCCCACTTTTTCAGCTCTCTCCAGGTGATCCCAGTGATGCAGAGGAAATTCTGCCCCAAATTCCCCCTGAACATGCCCAACCCCCCCTAATTCCCAACCTCCCAGCCTGACCCTGCCACTCCCTCCCTCCAATTCCCTTCCAATCCTTTCCTGTGAAGGAAGACTTCATTTTTCTTCCAGCCAAAGGAGTTCTGCCATTCTTAACTCCATCCCATTCTGGCACAAATCCCTCCTCAGATGTGGTCACACATATGGATTATATCCCATCTGTTTAAAGGTTTAAATGCCCAAAGCCTTCATGTTTGGATAATAGCTGGATACGGTAGCTTTGTTATCCCGGAGTGAGAGGCTCGTTCTGCATTGAGCTCCCCAGCTCTGCAGCTTCTGAGCTCTCTCCGTTATAATTGTGTGTAACCTTTCAATCAGAATGTTTAACCCCTTGATTTATGATCTTAAGCCCCATTATTCGGATGATTTTAACTTTTAATATCTGAGGGAGTCTTTCCAAAGCTCCTCCACAGCACGGCTCAAGCGTTTGGCTTTGTGATCTCCAGCTGGAATAACTTCCAGCACTGAGGAAAAAGAACTTTTTTTTTAGTACCCCTGGCCTTTTTTTTTTTTAGTCTATTTTATCCCTGTTTATATTTATGCTTTCCTTTTTATTAGTCTTTCTTTCCATTCTGGACCTTCCCTAATTTCTTGCTCCTTTGTGTAGTGGTTCTGTCATTGAATTTTCCCTCTGCAGACCAAGTGTTTGGATAAGGAGGGATGTGGCTGATGGAAAACATGGGAATGCTCAGTCAGAGCATGACCTGGTGCTTCTGGATTTCTTGGTGGCACTCCCAGGGCCTGTAGGGACTTTGTATCCCCCCTGGCTCCTTCTCCACAGACACAAAATTTAGGCTTATTGAGGGGAAAATACTTAACTTGTGTCCCTGCTCTTTGTGTTTGGAGAGGGAAAGAGAAACCTCGTCTCCCAGTCCTGTCAGTCTGGTCCTTTCCCACTAAATCCACTTCAAATACATGGTTTTTTTTTTGTAAAGCCATTTGAAAGACTTAATGGACTGTGATTTTTCTCGTTGTGGAAGAGCTGTAGTGAGGCTGAGAGTGACACTTAATAGTCTGTCGAGAGAAGATGCATAAAAACCCCATCCTTGGGTTTTTTTAAGAGAACAGTGCTTTTGTTAGTCTGGGATTATTTCTGGCAGCATCACAAGCCTCACATTGGAGTGGTTCAGACTTAACTTATATAAAAACACTTCTCTGGGTGTTTACATGAATGAATTGGTGCCTTTTCCTTGCTTTTCTCTCAGCCTCCACCCAGCATCTCCCTGCAAGGTTGTGCTGAACCCCTCCTGGCTGGCTCAGCTCCCTGAGTTTTGCCCTCCTGGCAATGGGAAGTGTGACCCTGTCTGGTTTCTGTTCCACCAGCCATGTCCAAGTCTGCAGTGAAGATCTCCTCAGACCTGCTGTCCAACCCCCTGTGTGAGCAGGAGCCCTCGTTCCTCGAGATGGTCATGGCCTTCGACACGGCCATGAAGAGGATGGACTCCTTCAACCAGGAGAAGGTGGATTGGCTTTGGCTGGAGAATGGGAGTGCTGGGAGTGTCATGGGATCATGGAATGGGTGGGGTATCCTGGAATTCTGGAATGGTTGGGGTTGGGGGGGATTTGAACCCATTCCATTCCGTCCCCTGCCATGGCAGGGACACCTCCCATTGTCCCAGTTTGCTCCAGGCTGGCCTTGGACACTTCCAGGGATCCAGGGCCAGCCACAGCTCCCTGGGAATTCCATCCCAGCCCCTCCCCACCCTCCCAGGGAAGGATTTCCTCCCAATATCCCATCCATCCCTGCCCTCTGGCAGTGGGAAGCCATTCCCTGTGACCTGTCCCTCCCTGCCTTGTCCAGAATCCTTGTGTCTCACCTCTTTCCCTTTTTATCATCATCCCCAAGACTTTTCCCATGTGAGTTTCTCTAATCTCAGTCTTCTGGCTGGGATTTCAGCTCCCATGGGAGAAATCCCCTCTCTTTTGGTTAAAGGATCCCTCCCCACCCCGTGGTGGGCTCCCTGCAAACCCATCCTTGTGCAAATGGGATTTCCCAGCAATCCTGACATGCAATCCTCCCTTTTTTGCTTTCCACAGGTGAATCAGATCCAAAAGACAGTCATAGAGCCTTTGAAAAAGTGAGTACCAACCATCTTCTCGTGGGGTTTGTCTTCATCTAGAGTTTTAGGGATGTGGATCCTGGAGAGAGGCTGGAAATCAACCTCAGAGGGACAATCCTGCCCTGGTCCTGCTGGCCACACTGGTTTTGGTACCTTAATTAATAATCATTTTAACCTTTTTGGCCACTTGGATCCACTGCTGCCTCCACCTGTAGCTTAAAAAACTCCTGAGATATAAAATGAAGCATCCTGGGCTGGAAGGGACCCCAAAAAGATGAATAATTCAACTTTCTCTCTATGTGGTGGTTTTTACCTCCAGCAAAGGAACAAAACCACCTAAAGATCATCCAGGGGGGTCAGGAATTGGCTGGTTGAGCAAAAGTTTCTTTCATTTGAAAATCATCCTAAATAAAAAAGGAGAAAGTGGAAGTTCCTGCATGTTTATAAATAATATTTCCATGCAAAGAAGGAGGAGAGGCTGCAGAGCCAGAGAGGTTGGAAATGAGGGGAAAACACCCAAATCCCACAGTTCTGTCACATCTGGCCTGCAAAATTCCCACTTTTTCCAGGATCACAGGCTGTACCCCCAAACCTTTCAGGATAAGTTCAGTTCTCTCCCAAATATCCCCTTAAATCCCAAGATTTGCTGTTTTGTTACAGGAGCAGAGCCAGCGAGCAAAAATAAAATGAAATTACTTTAATATGACAGTAAGTGTTGCAAATTGCTGAATAACAATTTCATTTTAGGTTTGACACAGAGGGGTTGTCGTGGTTTAGTTGTTTGTTTTTTTTTTTTCCCTGAAGTTGTTGTTTCTGCCCAAATCTGAAAGTAAAATCTCATGGATCACTTAACACCCGAGGTTACAGCATGTTCCTGTCTGGGGGATGTTTGGTGACTCAAGTTTTACCTTGGTCCTCTATCCACAACCAGAAATTCCTGCTTATTTAAGGGAAAAAAATAAGAAGAAAGAAAGAAAAAGGGAAAAAAAATCCCAGCCTTTTGCTGTGGAATTGTGTTGCTTATTATCTAGATTGTCCTCATGAAAGATACATTAACTTTTTCTTCCAGCATTCTGTTAAAATTGGAAGAACTTGTGTTTCTGAGATATTCTGGGTTTTTTTTTTTTTTCCCTCAGCTTGTGTTAGTTGGTGAAATGAAAGACAGTCCCTTTCCCTGCAAACCTGCCTTGGGTTTGAAATGCTGGGCTGGTGAATTCAGGACAATGAAACCATTTCCATGTGCCCATGGGAGATGCTCCAAGGGCTGGAGCCATGGCCAAAACCTCTCCAGTTTTGGGAACAGGAACCTGCTCCAAGGCAAAGGGATGTCCTGATCACCAGGACATTCCCACAGCCAAAACCTCTCCAGTTTTGGGAACAGGAACCTGCTCCAAGGCAAAGGGATGTCCTGAGGCCAGGG
>WBNO01026694.1:70567-81362 GCA_013400575.1 Peucedramus taeniatus | reverse complement strand
GAACAGGAACCTGCTCCAAGGCAAAGGGATGTCCTGATCACCAGGACATTCCCACAGCCAAAACCTCTCCAATTTTGGGAACAGGAACCTGCTCCAAGGCAAAGGAATGGTGCCATGCCAGGGTGACAGGACATTCCCATGGCCAAAACCTCTCCAATTCTGGGAGAAGGACAATGCTCCAAGGGACCATGCCAGGGTGGCCAGGACACTCACATGGCAAAACCTCTCCAGTTTTGGGAACAGGAATCTGCTCCAAGGCAAAGGAATGGTGCCAGGCCAGGGTGACAGGACATTCCCACAGCTAAAACCTCTCCAATTTTGGGAAGAGGAACCTACTCCAAGTCAAAGGGATGTCTTGCTCACCATGCCAGGGTGACAGGACATTCCCGCAGCCAAAACCTCTCCAATTCTGGGAGAAGGACAGTGCTCCATGTCCCAAGGGATGTCCTGATCACCATGCCAGGGTGACCAGGACATTCCCTATCTCCAGTTTTGTGTGAGAGAGGAAAAGGCTCCAAGGAGACCTCAGAGTCCTAAAGGGGCTCCAGGAGAGCTGGGGAGGGACCTGGGACAAGGGATGGAGGGACAGGACCCAGGGAATGGCTCCCACTGCCAGAGGGCAGGGCTGGATGGGATATTGGGAAGGAATTGTTCCCTGGGAGGGTGGGGAGGGGCTGGGATGGATTTCCCTGAGGATGCCCCATTTCTGGAAGTGTCCAAGGCGAGTTTGGAGCACCCTGGGACAGTGGAAGGGGGTGGATCTGGATGATCCTTCAGATCCCTTCCCACCCAACCCATTCCATGTTTCCCTGACTCAGGACACTCCGTTGTGTGCCCAGTCCTCAGTTCAACACCAGGGTGTTTACTCCGACCTGGCTGCTTTCCATCTCAGCAATTCTCTCCAACTTTCTGAATTTCCATTTGCCTAGAAGTTAAGAGGGTTTTTTTTTTTTCCCCTTTTCCTGCCCTTTGGCACCTGCAAAGCTTCACCCTGTGTGCCTTTAACCAGCTTATGTTCCATGCTGGGGAAGCTTCATCCCCACTCCAAGAACAAAAATGCTCCTTCCCTTCCCTCCTGCTTCCCTTTGTAGGTGCATCCCTGGCCAGGAACATTTCTGAGGAGCCCAAGGGTCCATTTTGAGGCTAATGAGATGCAGGAGAGAAATGCAGAGTTTGCACCTCCCTCCCTTTGTCCTGCTGGCAGATAAACCCCAGCACTGGTTCTGGCAGAAAAGTTCCAGATTAATGAAAGCTGCCTTGAGGAGCTCTTCTTATTTCCAGTTAGGTTTTCCTTCCCCTCGCCAAGGCAGCTCTCCCAAGCCTCTCCCAACTTTGCTCTGACCTAGAAAAAAAAAGCTTTTTTAATTTTTTTTTGCTCCAACAGCTGCACTTTATTACATCTTCACTGGTGGTCTTTTATAGTAAATTAGCCAAAGAAACAGATAAGTATAATCCAGACAATTATCATTAGTGGTAATATATTGTAATCAGAGGCACATGGGCAGTAAAATCTCCATTCAGTTGTCCAGGGACTGGAGTTTCCAGGCAAATATTGGGGAATTTGTTAAACCATGTTGAAAAAAAGCAGTAGTAGATTTAGTGGGGGGGGGGTGGTGGCTTGTATTGTTTCAATCCTTCTGCTTCTGGGCTCGTAGGGTTATTCACAATTTGGCTTTTTGAGCCCCAAGAAGCCTTTGGCTGGGAATGACTCATTTATTTTCAGGGAAAGAGCAAAGCTCCAGTGAGAATATTGCATTTTTCAGGGGATGGGTTGGGCAAGGAGCTGGGCAGGAGGGATGGGCTCCTCTTTGGGAGCTGCCTGTGGAATCTCACACCAGAGCAGCGGATTTGGGGCAAAAGGGGACAAAAGCAGCTGTTCTGGGCTTTGCTCTCCCAGTTCTTCCCTGTCAAGGCAGGGTCAGGGACTGGGGATGGAATCCTAATGTTCCATATTGTGTGTCAGTATTTAAGGAAGGAAGCAGCTTAAAGGAGCCAGGTGGTTTGGAAATCCAAGGGATTTAGGACCTTTCACGTTGGGAGCCGATTTCCAGGGCTGCAGGTCTCAATTTAACTGGCTCTGTCTGACTCTCAGAGCAAGGGGGTGGCCTGGTCACCTTGGCTGGTGCCATTCCCTTGGAGCATTGTCCTGCTCACAGTTCCAGAGAGGTTTTGGCCATGGGGATGCCCTGGTCACCCTGGCATGGTATCATCCCCTTGGAGCATGTTCTTGTTCCCAAAATTGGTGAATTTTTGGCCGTGTGAGTGTCCTGGTCACCCTGGCACAATATCACCCCATTGGAGCATTGTCCTTTTCCCAAAATTGGAGTGGTTGGGCCATGGGAATGTCGTGGTCACCCTGGCATGTTATCATCCTTTTGGAGCATTGTTCTTCTCCCAAAACTGGAGAGGTTTTGGCCATGGGAATGCCCTGGTCACCCTGGCATGGTATCACCCCCTTGGAGCGTGTTCCTGTTCCCAAAATTGGTGGATTTTTGGCCATAAGGATGTCCTGGTCACCCTAGCACAGGATCACCCCCATGGAGCATTGTTCTTCTCCCAAAATTGGAGTGTTTGGGCCATGGGAATGTCGTGGTCACCCTGGCATGTTTTCTTCCTTTTGGAGCATTGTCCTTCTCCCAAAACTGGAGAGAACTTTGGTTCTTTTTTTTTTTTTTGGAACTTTTGGTTCCAAAACTTTGGTCATGGGAATGCTCTGGTCACCCTGACATGGTATTATCCCCTTGGAGCGTGTCCCTGTTCCCAAAATTGGTGAATTTTTGGCCATGAGGATGTCCTGGTCACCCTAGCACAGGATCACCCCCATGGAGCATTGTCCTTCCAAAATTGGAAAGGTTTTGGCCATGGGGATGCCTGGTCACTCTGGCACAAGATGACCCCACTGGAGCATTGTCCTTTTCCCAGAATTGGAGAGGTTTTGGCCATGGGAATGCCCTGGTCACTCTGGCACAAGATGACCCCACTGGAGCATTGTCCTTTTCCCAGAATTGGAGAGGTTTTGGCCATGAGGATGTGCTGGTCACCCTAGCACAGGATCACCCCCATGGAGCATTGTCCTTCCAAAATTGGAAAGGTTTTGGCCATGGGGATGCCTGGTCACTCTGGCACAAGATGACCCCACTGGAGCATTGTCCTTTTCCCAGAATTGGAGAGGTTTTGGCCATGGGAATGCCCTGGTCACTCTGGCACTGTGCAATCCCTTCGATCTGGGGCATTGTCCCACTCCCAAAACTGGAAAACTTGGGGATGTCCTGGTCACCCTGGCTCTGGCAGGGGTGACATAGAGGGTGCTGCCACTGAGGTGCCACCATGCAGGGGTGGGTGTCAGAGCTGTGGGACATCCCAGAGGTGCAGACCAGGAGCTGCTCAGAGCTGTGAGGGATAAATTCCATCAGAGATGCGCGTCACCAACATCTGCTGGTGACACAGCTGAGAGGAGGATCCCTCCCTCCATCTCCCTCCCACCATCCCCATGGTCCCTCCAGCTGCCAGGAAGAGGCAGCCAGAGCTGGCCAGGAGCAGCTCCAGGGGTGCTGGACCGGAAGCAGGAAAAGCAGCTTTCATGTCCTTAATGAGCCCCTAATGAGGATTTGGAGCAGCCACATGGCCACCTAATCTCCCACGCTGCTTCCTCATCCCAGCCTCTCCATTCCTGCACCTTTCCCCTCCAGGAGGAAGGGCTGGGTTTAATTTCCCCCTTCCTGGTGAGTGGATGGGCCCCCACGGATGTGTGGGCATGAGTTAAGGAATGGCAGGAATCTCCCTCCATGCTCCAGCCTCTCCTGAGCCATCCTGGTGCCTCTCCAAACTTCCCCTCACCTCATCCATCCTCCCTTCCTTGAGCATCTGTTGCTTCCCAGCTCTGTCATTCCTTTTTTTTTCCTGTCCATCACCAGCTGGAGATCTTGTCCACTTCCTTTTGGTTTCTTGTCCAAGGTATCATCCCAAAAATGATGACCTGGGGAGGAGCCACGTCTGTGCCAGCCAGGTCCAGCTCACAGGCTGCCAATGAGGGTGTTTGAGATGCTTGAAAACAAGGAGAATTAAAGGGTTTACCATTATTTTTTCCCTGTGCCAAAGCTCCAGCACCCCTTTCCCACTAAAAATGCGGGCTGGAGGAAGCAGTGGGATGAGGATTTGGGATGGAGAGGATGACAAGACAGAGAGGTGACAAAACATTCCCGCTCCTCGAGCATCCCCACCATCCCCAGGGCTTCCCAGCAGGGAGATGGGAAGGAATTTCCAGTTTTCAAGCCCCAGATTTGTCAGCTGGGCCGAGTAACAGATGAACCTGGCAGCACCAGGAATCCTGGGGCACTTTTATCTCCCGTGGCAGCGTCTCTGCAACCCCATCCTTTAATTACGGGGAGCTGAAGGGAGCCTGGCGTGGAGACGAGGTGGGAACATGATTTGGAATGCAGGGAACTGGCTGATTTAGATGTTTTTTCCAAGGATAACCTGTCATCCTGTGAGGAGTTCACCCACAGGTTTCCCCTCTCCCCTCACAGCCACGAGCAGAGTAATTTGTATTTTCTTTTCGTTATCCCTGCGTATCTCCCCTCACCTGCTCCTCTTAAGCTGCCTGGGCTGTAATCCCCTGTGAGCAGCCTTCCCTGGAAAGTGACAGGGAGCAACAGCAGCTTATTCCTCAAGCTGCTTTCATGGCAGAGCCTCTAACAGCCCCTGTGCTGCTTTACCTTCACTTTGCCACCTTTCCCACCAAATTTTCTTTTGATTTTCTTGGCTTTGCGTTAAAGAAAGGAAGTCTTGGGTTACAGAGGGTGTGGGGGGGATTTGGGAGTGGTTTTGGCTGTCACACCCCCCTCATTCCCTATGGAGGAGCAGAGGGAGGAGGGTGGTGTTGGGGTTATTGATGATATCAGAAATTAGGAATATCTTTTTCGTGGTAAGAGTTGTCAAACCCTGGCACAGTCTGCACACCATCCCTGGCAGTGCTCAGAAAATGCAGAGATGTGGCACTTTGTGGCTCAGTGGTGCTGGGTTGGTGGTTGGACTTGGTTTTAAGGCCCTTTCCCAGCCTTGCTGATTCCATGATTTGTCCTAAACACCCACATCTGCTCCAGGGTTTTCCTCTGTGCATCTCACAGGGACAGGAATTGTTCCCTTGCCCCAAGTGCATGGAATGGATGAGTGAAACATCCAGGGTTTGCTTGTGAGGCTTCCCTGCTCTTTCCCCACGTCCCTGCTTCCTGAAATTCTGTGTGGAGTCGTTCAGGCTCCATTTCCAAAGGGCCCCTTGGCTGCTGCTCCCCTCCCAGTTGATCCCAGTCCCTTTGCTGCCAGGAGGGGTTGGTGGTGCCTCTCCAAAGGCTTTGGAAATCTCTCCTGATCCCTGCAGGGGTGTCATGGAGGGTTGGGCTGGGTCTGTGCGTGGCAGAGGCTCTGGGGAGCCTTGGTGCCAGGCTCTGCACCAGGAGCATTTGTCAATAACGTGCATGAGATGGTTGTGGAGACACTGGGGCCACGTGTGGAGTCAGGAATTCCTCAGAATAACTTGGCACCGGCGGGAGCCCGGCTCTGCACGGGTGGTTGGCACCCCTGGCACTCACCCTGGGATCGTGTTTCTGTCCACACAGGGAGAAAAACCTGGGCAGGACTTGAAACCTTTTCTCCATGAATCCCAGGGGAGTTCAGAGCCGCTGGGCTCACGGGGAATTTAGGATTCCTTCAGGAGCCAGAGGCAGCTTCGCCTCAATCCAGAGCAGTCCAAGGATGGTCCTTCCCTGCCTGAGCTGAGCTGAGCTGATCCTGCGTGGGAATTAAACCAGGGAGAGGCTGGGAAGAGTTCAGTGGGCACAGGGAGGGCTCAGCTGGCACAGGGAGAGCTTGGTGGGCACAGGGAAAGCTCCTTGGGCACAGGGAGAGCTCAGCTGGAGCAGGTGGGCACAAGGAGAGCTTGGTGGGCACAGGGAAAGCTCCTTGGGCACACGGAGAGCTCAGCTGGAGCAGAGAGAGCTCAGTGGGCACAGAGAAAGCTCCTTGGGCACATAGAGAGCTTGGCTGGCCCAAGGAGAGCTTGGTGGGCACAGAGAAAGCTCCTTGGGCACAGGGAGAGCTCAGCTGGGGCAGGGAGAGNGCTCAGTGGGCACAGAGAAAGCTCCTTGGGCACAGGGAGAGCTTGGCTGGCCCAAGGAGAGCTTGGTGGGCACAGGGAGAGCTTGGCTGGCCCAAGGAGAGCTTGGTGGGCACAGGGAGAGCTTGGCTGGCCCAAGGAGAGCTTGGTGGGGACAGGGAGAGCTTGGCTGGGCCAGGGAGAGCTCAGTGGGCACAGAGAGAGCTCCTTGGGCACAGGGAGAGCTCAGCTGGGGCAGGGAGAGCTTGGCTGGCCCAAGGAGAGCTCAGTGGGCACAGGGAGAGCTCAGCTGGAGCACTGGTGGTGTCCAGACAAGCCACAAGTGACCCAGCCCTTTGCTGGTGGAGGACAACCCCACTGAGAGAACCTCTGATAGTTGATAGGATTGGTTTTGAACTAAAAAGGGGGAGATTTAAACAGGATATTGGGAAGGAAGGAATTCTCTGTGAGGCTGGGGGTGGTACAGGTTGCCCAGAGAAGCTGGGAAACACTTCCTCATCTCTGGAAATGCCCAGCTTGGAGCACCCTGGGACAGTGAAAGGTGTGCTGCCCATGGCAGGGGGTGGAACAGGGTGATTTAAGGTCTCTTCCCACCCAGGGCAGTGTGGGATTCCAGGATTCCCAGTGCCAGGCTGGAGCTCAGGACACTCAGAGCCGGGCTCGGGGAGCTGGGCCCCCCCTGCTCTCGGAAATGCAGCGTATAATCTATGCATTAAAAGTCCTTGTGAGACAGGAGCTGCTGTGCCTACACAGTTCCATCCTCTTCAGATCCAGCCCTGTAGATATTTTTTAAAGCTCTGCCTGAGCACAGTGTCCTTCCATTACGGGCTGCGAAATTGCACCGAGTCCACACCGGGAATAAAAAGGGGGGAGGAAAAAAAAAAATCAAAATCGAGCCTTTTTTTTTTCCTCCCTTTTTAAAACCCAGATTTAACTTCAAAGTAAATGGGAACTGCGTTGCTGATGGTCTTGTGAGCCCTCCCTCACTGCCTTTTCTGAGGGGAAGGGTTGGCTCTTCCCAGTGGAGCAGGACTGGGGGTGGAAGTGGCTGCGTGTGACTTCGCTGGAGTCCCGTGGCTCTGTTCAGGCAGGAGCACTGGGAAGTGCCAGGGAAAGGCCAGGAAAACACCACTAACAGCTGGGTTTGGGTGCCAGCACGAGGCTCAGTGGTTTGGGGACGTCTCAGGAAGGGTTTTGCAAGATTTGCTGGATGTGGTGGCCGTGCTCAGGGCTTGGTGCACAGCAGGGGAGGGAGGATTTCCCAGCCTCCAGCCTGGAATCTCTTCTGGCATTGCCATGCCAGGATTTCCACTGGGGAGGAGCAGCTCAGCTCATCCCCATGGTCTTTATTCCCTGCTTTAGGTTTTGTGTCCTTCCCAAACCTCCCCCAGCAGGGACAGAACTGAAGATAAACCAGGAAAGCCTCTGGGCTGACAGGATCCTCCTTTCCCTCGTTAATAATTGGGAGAAATTCCTGCAGGAGCTGCGACCTCAAGCTGCTGTCCTTGTGTGTGTGCCATGTTGGGAAAGGGCAGACCTGGCATAAAAACATCCCTGGAAGTGCTCCAGGCCAGGCTGGAGTGGGCTTGGAGCCACCTGGGCTGGTGGAAGGCATCTCTGCCCCAAGAGAGTCCTGAAGGTCCTTTCCAACCCAAACCATTCCCCGATTCCATGAACCCAAACCAGAATCCCATGAGACCTCTCACCCTGGCCTCCATCCCTATTTCCCTAACCCTTCTCCCAGTGGATTTTTGGACTTTACAAAGAGGTAGGAGAGATTTTAGCAGCCCAGGAGCTGGCGAGGCCGTGCCTGGAGCCTGCTGCACCCAGGACATGGCTCCCATTTAAATATAATGGGATCGTGTGGGATGGTGCCCATAAAAAGCAATGTCAGGGCAGAGCATCTGATCCGCTCCGGGCAGCTGGAGCAGCTCCCTGATGACTTTTCCAGGTTGTTCCTCATCCCCAATCTGTTGCAACAGAGGGAGAATATCATGGGATGTATATTTATATTTATATTTATATGGATTTGTTCTGTGCCAGCCTCGGGGGATGGCAGGACCAGGCAGGACTGAAGGATCACATCCCCAGCTCAGCCTCTCGCCCAGGGATGCTCCACAAAAACACTTGGATACAAAAATTCCCACTTCTCCCTGCTCCTGGCGTTTGCCCTTTGCAAAGTGAGGCTCGGGGATGGAAGTTTTCTCTCAGCACCCACCAGTCCAGCCCATCAGCACCCTCCGGAGCGAGCGGAAAATGGGATTTTAATGGGGCTGGAGTGGCTGGGAACACCCGTGGTTCCGCTTGAACCGTGGATTTAGGTCACATCCAAAGCAAATGACACTCCTCAAGTGACATTTGTGTCTTTTCTTTTTGCTAATGGCCCCCCAAGTTGGGTTTATGTTTATATTTGTATCTTTTTTTTTTCCATTTTAAGAGGTGGGAAAGCTGTTTGTTCCCTCGTGGAAGTAAAATCCATCGCCAGGCTGCTCAGGCAAATTTTTCACCACCAATCCCTGGCCTCAACCCCCCAAAATCACCCTGGAATTTATGAATATTAAATTATCATCTCCAGAGGGAGCATCACCTATTTGATCCCAGCCCACAGCCCTGGTATCCCCTGGGATAATTCGATTTCCTGGAATTAAGAGACAGGAGCAACGTTCCAGTTCCTGCCTTTCCCTTTTCTGTCACATTCAAAAATATTCTCCATCAGATGTTCATGTTTCCTCAATTTGTAACACATTTTAATAATAGGAATCTTTCCCATCGCCTGGGTAAATTGTTGGATGCTGTGAATCCCTCTGGGGAGGGCTCAGGGCTCCTCTTCAGCTGGGTTTGTGACCCAAAAAGAACAAAAATTAATCAGAAAGAGCAAAAAAATTAATCAGAAAAAGCAAAAAAAAAAAACCAAAAAGAGCAAAAAATGAACCAAAAAAGCACAAAAAACTAACAAAAAAAGCGCAAAAATAATATCCAAAAAGGAAAAAAAAAAAGCAAAAAAAAAAAAACCCAGTTAGCATTTAATTATTAACTATAAATTAACTGTATTAATTTAAAATCTAATCTGCAGTTAATATTTATTTTGCACTCATTATTTATTTTTCCTGGACTTTTATTTCAGCTTCTCTATCTCTTCTTTCCCTTTCTAATCAGGAACCAGGGAAACACGACATTAATTAAGAATATTCAGAATTCTGGGATGGTTTGGCTTGGAAAAATCCCACCCAGTGTCACAGCAGGGAACTTCCTGCTGGACCAGGGTGCTCCACAATTTCCTCGGATGCTTCATCCACCCAAAATATCCCTTTCCAAGCCTTTCCCATCTCTTTTTTCCAGGTTCAGCAGTGTCTTCCCAAGCCTGAACATGGCCGTGAAGCGCCGGGAGCAGACGCTGCAGGACTACAAACGCCTGCAATCCAAGGTGGAAAAATATGAGGAAAAAGAGAGAACTGGCCCAGTCCTGGCCAAGCTGCACCAGGTATTGAGGTGTCCCCAGAGCCACAATCCCGGCAGCATTCCTGGGAAAACTCAGGGAAAGCTTTTCCCTCCTATCTGGCATCCGTGCCATGAATAGAACATTTTGGGAGGATGTCTTTTATCCGTGTAAAAATCACATTTTTGACAGCACAACGCTGGTTTCGAGTGCTCGGTGAAGGGAAGGAGCTGCTTTTCTAAGAGAAAATGGAATTTTTTCCAAGAGAAAATGGAATCAGAGCCCTGGGAGCTCTGGGGGAGCTCGGAGCCAGCGCTGAGGTCGAGGCACAGGGGGGTTCCCCCCGACCTCCGCGTCTGAGCGAGCAGCTGGATGGGGAAGGGAACAGATCAGAGCATTTCCCAGCTTTATGTTTGCCACCTGTTCCCAAAAAATTCGTCTTGGAAAATTGCAGTAATTGGTTAACAGGAAGTTTTGCCAGATTCTTTTTGCTCTCTCCCGAATTTTAGCGAAATCGTGATGAGTTTGTTGGGGGTTTTTTATTTTTTTGGTTTTTTGGTTTTTTTTTAATCAAATCTTCCCCAGCGTTTTTCCCCAAAATCTGTCGCTCCGGCAGCACGTGGCTTGATCCTCCCAGGAACAATTGATTCTCAGAATCAAAGAAAATGTGTTTTTCTGATGAATTTCCCCCCAAAAATGAAGTTTTGTGTTAAATAACAGCCCGAACAAAAGACACCTCTGGTTTAACAGTAAGCAGCTTATTTTGCTCAGCCTCAGCGACTAAAGCTGGGGCTGGAAAAATGGGAATTCTTTTGTCCTGGTGATTAAGCAGGGTTTAGTTATTTCATATATTTTTTCCTCTTAATGAACTTTTTATCTAATTCCCCCTCCCCCAAAAGAAATCTTAACCAAACACTGAGTTTAAACACCTGTGAGAGGGAGCCTTGAGCAATCCTGAACCTTGGGTATCCAGAGGGTCTGGATTTGATGGGAAAGGGCCTCATCTCATCCAGTTATTTTTAATTATTGAGCTGCAAATTTACATCCATTGTTTGCTCCAGGTTTTCTGCTCTTCTGCTCCCTGTGAACTCCATCCCAGGAGTTTTTCCCCCATGAACTCCATCCTGGGAGTTTTCCTCATGAACTCCACCCTGGGAGTTTTCCCCCATGAACCCTATCCTGGGAGTTTTCCCCCATGAACCTCATCTGGGAAGTTTTTTCTCCCATAAACTCCATCCCAGGAGTTT